>CBVK0100407846.1:0-20749 GCA_900067695.1 Picea abies | reverse complement strand
AAAAAACTCGAAAATAGCCAAAAATAGCGCGCAACATGATGGACAAGCCGCATATGAAACACAAAGCTAGCAAGGAAAAAGATAGCGGCTATACTGAAAAGGGAAACAAGCGGGAAAAACGAAAAATGCAAGTTGACAGGACAGCAAGAAGCAGAGTTAAAGCAAGGCAAGGATGGATGGGATGTCACATTAAATGTGCCAATTGGAGATGATAGAGCAGGCATAATGGCAAGTACGAAACCAGTGCAGATGCATTGAACCTACAGTTATGGTGCATTAATTGCATGATGGAGGAAGTGTCCTTGACAAGATTCATGACGAGCCCATACAACACATGAGCACAGAAGCAATTAGTCTATTCCTGAAAGGAGAACAGAAAAAGAGCAACAACAGCTAGAACAAACATAACAAAAACACGGAGCTCACCAAAGCCACTTGAACTCAGCAAACATTCGACAGACACCATTATGGGACCATCGAAGCTCACAGAACCAGGCCAGACGGCTAGATCAACCAGGGCTTAGACAAGGTTGTGAGGACCACTGAAAGAAAGCGAACAACAACCACCTGAGTTCGTCGATATTGACGAAATCCCGTCACCAGATGAAATTCCAGTAGAGTCCACACAAATACCAGAGGAGGTTCCGCAACCACAAATAGAGGCCATGGAACAGGGTACACCAGTAGTGACGCATGAGCCCTAGAACAGAGAAGAAGAAACCCACCAAGAAATACCACCAGAAAATGTCGAAGCATCCGTAGGAGCCACTAGAAGCGCACAAAACCTGGATGCAACAGTGAAACCAGATGTTCCATAAATACCCATCACAGATTCTTTTTCGGCTGAGCCGATGGGTGAAATGGTCACGTCTTGGGTAGAATGGATGGTGAAGGAGAAACTGGAAGCTACTGGAAACTCGAGCCAACCATTGCAGTAGGAGAATCAAATTCAGATATCGAGCTCACCTCGAAAGAAATTGGATGCAGAGATTGTGCTACCTCGCATACCAGAGGGAGTACAGGTGGACCCACAACTATTAGGTCACATCGGGAAGCTCAAGTATTCCGACCATGATGTATCATATGAAACCAAATATCCAGAGCTTGCACCTCAAGTATTTATGCAGAAAATAGTCGTGAACCAACTTGGAGAAACCATCACTCAGCAACATCAGTGGGCCACTGGACTGGATAGAACAAGAATTCTAGGGTTGTTGAATATACCACACTTTGGCAGAGGCCAATATGAGATGGCATGCGTGAAGAAACTGTTAGCAGTTACACATGAAGGGGATATATGGCTGGAAAAACCCATCCCCATAACAGTCGAACTTATCACGTAGTTAACAAGCCTACCCACCGGGGGTATGGATCTCGGGTTGATTCTGGATGATAAGTCCAAGGAAAAATCATTGGCAGAAGAGATGAAGAAGCAATATGGCACCGACAGGGGAATAAGAGGCATTATAATTAAATGGATCAACAATGTTGCGACACAATTTGGCACAAAAATATTAGCCTATAAACTGCTAAGAAAATGTTGTAAAGCCGAAGTACCGACAGTAGTCATTGTTGTTGCAGCTCAATGTGTAGAAGGCACCTTCATGATTTGGGCGCCATACCTATCAAAATTGTTCCAAGTAGACTGCAAAGACTGGTAGGATGTAGGTACGGAATTTCATTACTCATGGCTGATCACTCTCATAGCTTTCATGGGATGGCAAGAACCAGAATACGTCGTCTTTTCTACCACACCACAGCCAGGAGGAGAAAGATATTGCGTCCTGAGATCCGAGCTACTAGCCAAGCATAAGAGGGAGAATGGAATCGTATTCGAAGCTTACCTATGGGAAATACAAGAAGCCATCAGTCGAGCATGGAGAATAACACCAGAGGTTGTCGCACGATACAGAGACATCGCTAATTTCTGGGCTAGGAGACAAGGAATGTGGATACAACCAAGGCAGGACCCGGATAAACAGTGGCTATAGATGTGCTACTACGTCACCGAGGGTGATATCAATATGATCATCAGCGAATGGCCTGATGAATGGAGGATTCCAACTATACCCAAAGGAGTACCGGGACAAATAGTAGAAGGAGGGGTTACACAGGCGGAGACACAACCTCCACAAATCCCAGTACCCAAGAGATGAAGAATGGGACAACCCAAGTTGACTCAGGTAGATGACAGCTCAGAGCAGCCAGGGACCTAGAAGAGGAGGACAGAAACCACCCAACCAACCAATGGACAGAGGAAACTGGTTGAGGGAGCATAGGAAACCGCACTAAACCCCATCACACGGGAACCAGGGGGGTCTAAGAGACCAGCGGTACAAGATGCAGGTGCACGCAAGAAGATGAAGGCACAACGAACACCACCGGACTACACAATCATGGATGATGATGGAGAGATGATTATCAGGATGGTCCAAGACTGTCTCGCAGAAGATTTTGATCATGTCGTGCACCACAGGGATAAACTACAAAAGGAACTGACAGAAATGGGACAGCTCCTTAAGAAATTCGGGGAAGCCCAGATCATGAGTAGCAGTAGGGGCATAGAGCCATCGACCACACAGACCACAGAAATGGTGGAGGTAGAAGAATGCAACCTAGTTCTTTCGATACCACATGCATATTCCACGATCTATATAAAGCCTAGCATGTTGTGAATGGATGAAATTATGGGACAGACACCATTGAAGGATTTGGATCATATCCAATTGGTTCTGACACGGATTCCATCAAAATAATTATACAAACTATAGGTTATCATCAACCACGAGATACAGTCTCGAGCACATAAACACTTAGTCGAGCTACAACAAGTAAAGAAGAAGCGCAAAGCACTGTAAACAGTTTGTGCACAGGCCAAATCTGAAACTCAGGAGGAGAAAGAATGCAGAAACGAGATGGAATGCAGAGTGGAAGAAATTTTTGGGAAACTCCCAGCTATTGCGCAAGGAAACGAACTCCCAGTCGTAGAGAAGATTGACTAGATTGTGCAGGAAATTGATCAGTATCAAAAGGAGATCGAGACTCTCCGCGGACAGATTATACTGGCAACTCCACTAGCAGTGAAGGAGAAAAGGAAGCAGGAAGCAGCAACACAGCTATAAGAGCTAGGAAAATAGGCCACCACGGCAGTCGACTTGCAGGATAAAGTAGCACAACTTTGGACAAGGCTAGAAGAGGATCCACAAGTCCAACACTGGGACAAGGAGGATGAGAGGATCAATGCAATGATCCAAGAACTCAAGCAACGACAGAAGATCATACCAATTCCAAAATGACTCAAGGGAACGCAAGAGTTGAAGAAGATATAGGCAGAACTTATCACTGCGCAAACACATAAATAGAAGCGTCAGGATCAAATAGAACCATTGCAAGAATGGGTAGCAGAAATACTCGTGCAGGTAGAAAAAGCCAGAAAATAGACAACAGAGACTCAACTAGAATGCACAAGATTGATGAGCGAGGAAGTGGCAACTCAGACAGTTGACACCATCAAGGACAAAACCGTGCAAGCATTGACAAAAGTGGAAGAGTTGTAGGAACAGTTCTAGACGATCACCAAGGAGATCGAGGAAGCACAGAGAAATTAGGTGACTCAGGATGAGTCACATGTTAGTGTTGGGGACCTGCTGGCACAAGGCCGAAGAGTAAAGAAAGCGTGCAGAAAACTGAAGTAACAACTGGCAAAAGAACAGCATGCGCGCATGAAATAAAGCGTGCATAAAGGAAAGCAATAGCTGGAGGAGGAAAAACACGCGTATGGGCGAAAGACATAATGTAAGAAGGTTTAGGGTTTTGGTAATATTACGAAAAGGGTTGAAGAGCCCAAAATGTATAAATAAACATACGAAAGTATCATATGGAGTAGTTAGTTAGTAGTTGTTAGTAATTCTCTTTAATGTTTTGAGCTGTATGAACCAATTTTGTAAGTTGTTGAGAAAAGGAGATACGAGGGAAGGTAGATCTAAGGATTAGACCATAGGACATGGATCTTGGTGCGATCTACTTTTCCTCACATAGATCTTATCCAGTTTTGGGGAGAATTGTAAGTGCGATGCACTGGAAGTACAGAACTATCATAATACAAGAGCCAAGAGCCAAATCTTTGTGGACGTAGCCCAGGAGGGGGTGAACCACGGTAATACTCGTATAATATATTGAATGTATGCATGTCTCTTCTTCCTTTCAGCAATTGATGGTTAAGCTTAACGATTGAGTTAATACATTGTTATGAATCTATTTATACTTCGCTTAAATAAAACTGTGGGATATACGTATGTGAATCCAAGGAACAAGTAGTTTCCCTTACTACTCATGGTATCCGGCCTTACTCAAGAAACCCCTATCCCCTACTTTGTCCTAGGCTGTAAATACCTGAGTCTTACAGCCACCCATTTAAAGCTCCCTCTGGTGAGACTACGCAGTGCCTTTTGGGTGTTGTGTTGCCTTCTGGTTTACAAGGAGGACCGATAGTTTTAGAGGATTTGTTGGAACCATGAATTACATGAACCTTGGGTCACTAACTCAGACAACCCTAGAAAGAGATTGAGGAAAACCAACATCTAAGCACAAGGTAGGATTAGTCTTTATAGAAGATGACCTCATCTATGAATCTGTACCTGTCGTCCTGTACCTGTCTATCCAATACCTCACATGTGAACTTATTCTTGGAATACTCTACTAACAAGTGTGATTTCCAATATGTTCAGATCTCCATCAAGGAACAAGTTGTTAGTCTCCTGGACAGTGCATCCACCACAAGTTGTTAGTCTCCTTGACATACTCTATGTCAAAATCAAAGGCCTGGACCTATGTCACCCACTTTTTTTGACTCTCACTGAGATCTTTTTGCTCAAGGAAATACTTCAAGCTATTATGCTTTGTCTTGACCAAAAATTTGTTTCCCACCAAGTACTGCCAGAATTTGGTCAAAGCATGTATTATTTCTAGAATCTCCTTGTTGTAAATCGGATATAGCCTCTATGTCTAGCTGAGCTTCCTAATCTCAAATATAATGGGGTGTTCCCCTACATCATCATTTCTCTCATTCCCTCTCATGATGCATCACACTCCAAAACAAATGGTAGCATGAAATCGGGTAATGATAGTACTAGGCATGTGCCCATGACTACCTTCATCTGCTCAAATTCCTTCTGCGACTCGTCAGTCCATATGAAGTCTCCCCACTTGGTGAAGTTAGTGAGTGGTGCCCCCAACTATGAAAAACCATTCAAAAACCTCTTAGGATGATGATAGGGTGTTGTAATCACAGGTTTTTCACCCTCCTTCATCTCGATGATGTGCTCAAACCCTCTATATGGGGGTCTCCCTGGCGACATCGAACAAAAAACCTACTCATGTTGACTCAAAAAAGCCCTGATCTCTACTTGATACTGCTGGAGATTATCTGAATCCATCCACGTGGTGATCACACACTCTCCTGCATATGTTACTCCCCCATGTATGAAGATCCTCTCCATCCTCTTTGATAACATGGTCCTGGGTGCCCCTATTGACATTCCCATCAGTACAATATTCTTCCCCTCAGTGTCTCTGAATACCATCTCAAGTGTTTGGTAAGTGGTAGAAATCTTTCCCAAGGTGAACAACCATTGGACTCCCAATACCACATCTGTGTCAAAAAGTTCAACTACATAGAATGTATCCTTCATTCTGTAGTTCCCCAGATGTACCTCTACTTCTATAACTCGATCCAAACACCCTATCGTGTGACCATCATCTACTGCAACATAAAAACCCTAAAAATCCTCAGTTTGTTGTGCTCTCCTAGCTACCATTGCAACGTCAATGAAATTGTGGGTTACCCCACCATTTATCAAGGAAATGGAGAGATTACCCTGAATAGTCCCTTTGATCTTGAGTGTGTCAAACCTAGGGACTCCAGAAAGGATCGTTGTGACTCCTCCCTTCATTGGTGCTTGTCTCTTAGCCTTCTTGTGAGGTTGTGGCTCTACTGGTGGTTGTGCCCCTACCCATTTCAGTGGTCTCCTTGGAGGCTCCTCCTCCTCATGCAATGGCTCATCCTCTGAGCTAGTGGACTCACTGTCCTATGCCCAACTACCATTTTCCTCCTCGTCATTATCTGTTGCAACCTTTATGTAGTGGATTTGTCCCTTGCCCATGCACCTATGGTCGGGAACCCATTTCTCTCTACAGTTGAAGAATATCTTCTTCCTCATAATCTCACACCTCCCATCATCATCCAAATTCTCCTTACCCTTCCACTCTCTCTGGAATGGTTTCTTATTCTGATCCTTCTGTGGCACAAAGAGTTTGGAAAAAAATTTGGTTTCCAACACTAATTATGCTATATCTCTAGTGCATAGGATGGCATCCTATATTTTTTGAGTTATGTAGGAATTCACCCATCCTCGCAAGGGTTCTATGAGACCCTATGTGAAAATCATGATCATTCTAGGCTCTGAAATGTCTATCACTATCACGACTATTCTCTGAAACTATGTGATAAATGCATCAAGTGTACCATTTTTTCTCAACTGAGATAAGTCCCTGAAGTGCATCTCTGAATCCTTCCTATCAAACCTATCCATAAGTCTCTCTGTGAACTCACTCTATGAGATGTGATTGTTACCCAATTTCACCAGTCCATGGCGCCACCATTTGTGGGCCTCTCTCTCCAAATGCAAAGTATCGAAATTGATGGATTCAGTTTTTGTCATCTGGTTGATCTTGTAGTATGTTTCAAGTTTATGTACCCAAGCACTGGCTATACATATGGATGATCCATCGAAAGAGGGTATATTGAGTTTCCCTACTTTATGAATGAACTCCATGTTATTTCCCTTTTGTTTCTGTTGTCCTCTCCTCTGAGGATATCTAGGACGGTTCCTGAGTCTAAGTCCACAATAATCTACTAAATTCATGTCATTATGGAACTCTGGCCCTAGGGTTGCATACTCTCTCTTGTAATAAGAAATATCCTATGCCTGTGTGGTCAGTCTTTGTGCTACTAGTTATTGTGTTGTTGTTGGAAGTGCCCTATGAAATCTAGGGAATAGTGGCCTAGGAATCCTACTTGATGATGTGTAGGTGCGAGTAGGTGAATGGGGTCTACTACCTACCCCTGAGTTCCCCTATGTTTCATGGAGGACATTTTATCCTGAAATGTTCCTTGTAGCCAATCTATCTTCCATCTGTGCCAAAAACTAAGTAATGGCCTGCCAAATGATCACCAAATTGTTAATAACTTGCATGAAGGCCACTTCTAGGTCCATGGGTGCTTTTCCAATGCCTTCTAGCCTTTCATATATGTCTCCCATCCTCCTCTCTTCCTCAAGCTCTGTCTCATGCTCTGCCCTTCTTTCTACTTCCTGTTGTGCCTCTTCCTCTTCCTCTCAATTGTGAGGAAACGGGGGATAATATAATCTTGGTCCTCTTCTCTCTCTGTGCCTGTTGTAAGTGACGAAATTGTCACCTATATGCTCATGGCCACATGGGTTCTCTATTGAACTCATGGAAATTGTAGTCACATGCTAGCATGACTAAAGCTTTGATACCACCTGTAATATCCCAAATCCACAGATCTAGATATTAAATCTCTATTGACCCTGTCTGTCGCAGGTCTGATACTCTTTGGGTGGTTGAATGGGTTATTTAGGTTTCTAACTACGTTCAATAACTTGAATTTAACATGCATGGTGATTCTGCATGTGGTTTCAGGTGGAACAACTTGTTTAAGATATATTGAATAGTAAAGCAATTACAATAATGACATGCATGTACAAAACTTCACACAAATACTGCATGCATGTAAAAATAACCAAACCAATCTTCACTTAGACCTTCAAGTGATTACATCTATACTGTAATACTAGTAAAATCATGTAACAATACCTAGAACTAACATGCATCACTAGATCATTGGCATGTAAGCTCGATCTATGACATGCGTCGGTTTACTACTACATGTAGTGTTGAATTTGTTGTCGGAAGATTAATCTGATGCATGCACAAGAAATAATCCTCTAAATATGATGATATTTGTCCCAATGAAGTCGCCTCCTTCCCTATAAGTCTCACCTTGGATGGATCTATTGTTGTTAGGCTCCTAGATCTCTCTGTCACTACCGGAAATAATATGTCCAGCTCTTGGGAATGCCCTCATGTTGGCTAACACTGAAAGAGTCTCACAAGTAGATTCCATTTTCAGAATATGATGGAACCTGTATCGAATGGAGCGCCCTGACTCCCTATCGAATGGGTTGGAAGGAATTTGGCTCGATATCCCTCCAGATGAGTAGATCTAAGAATATATGATCTCTCCTCTGTGTTTCAAACACGTTGTAACTCCAATGACTAATTGTGATCCCATGATGGCTAGAAGACTCAGAAAAATGTGTTTTATGGGTCAAATGAAGCGCCTTCGCTTGATCTCAAATGGGTTCGGACGGTTTAGGTTCACTAGGTCTCCTCGGGAAGAAAGACCCACTATACCTCTAATGTATCCTCTATAGCTCATGTTGAATATGATTGTTGAAGCTGGATATCTGATCTCCATGATCTCTCCTCTGTGTTTCAAACACGTTGTAACTCCAATGACTAATTGTGATCCCATGATGGCTAGAAGACTCAGAAAAATGTGTTTTATGGGTCAAATGAAGCGCCTTCGCTTGATCTCAAATGGGTTCGGACGGTTTAGGTTCACTAGGTCTCCTCGGGAAGAAAGACCCACTATACCTCTAATGTATCCTCTATAGCTCATGTTGAATATGATTGTTGAAGCTGGATATCTGATCTCCATGCTCAATCTAACTGTATATCTATAATGAAATCAATGGAAAACCTATGTGGTCTCCCCAACTGGCTAGGGTGTGTCTCTCAACACCAAATCCAATCCCATGGTGTCTTCCTCCTGGAATCCAAAAGTATCCTCAAATTCACTTGAATCTGGGTTTCTCTTTAGAGATCTGGTTTTAATTCTCAAATCATCAATAATGAGCCATTACGTCACTTTTCCTCTCCTTATATCCATTAAAACCCTAATTCTTAGTTGACTTTTCACTTAAACGCTTTTCCTAATTTTTTTTGATTTAATATTCACTTAAGTGCTTAATTACCTTTTTCCACTTAGTCACTTAATGTCACTTTCAAATTATAACATTTCCCTAGTGCAATGACATCAAATGAACATTTTCCACCATTTCTGCCCGGCTATAGTCTAAAGGGGATGTTTAGACTACTAATCCTTCCTCTCTGTATTCCTCACTCGAAAAGGGACATTACAAGATGCCAAGCATGCTAAGCAAGAGGGTCAACTTCACTTGGAATATAGGTTCATGATAGGCAGGTACAAAAAGCATGATCCTAAAGGATAGATATCAATAAATGTAGCACAAGTATCTTTAACTTGTCCATATGCCCATGAAAAGTGGGAATAAGATTTTTTTACCAAAGATGCTCGAGACTAGTAGGAGGTACAAAAGAGAAGGGCACATCCTGGGGTAACCATTTTCACATCCTTACCCATGCAAGAATAGATAAAAATAGTAAAAGTTGGGGCATACTCCAGTGATAGATTGGGAGAAGAAAAATCAGGAAATGAAGAGGATCTTATGACAAAAAAGGAAAAGCAAGCCATACTAGTGAAGCAGGAGAAGGTCATAAAAGAACAATCTGAGGAGAGAAGGATTCAAGAATAATAGAGACAAAAAGAAGAATTAGAAAATGAAGGAGAGAGACTAGTTGAACAAAGGAAGAAAGATAAAATATAGAAAAGATAGCATGATTTCATTGAAAAAAGAAAAAGAGACAAGCAGGAATAGGCCCAATAATAAGAATATGAGGAGAAGAAAAAGAAAGAAAAGAGTTGGGCAGATGAACTAAAGAAAATCTAGGATGAAGAAGTAAGATGACACAAAAAGTATGAGTTATATTGATTGCTAAGAGAAGCAACATGAGTAGGACAAAAAAATGGTGAAGGACAACAGATGCCAATGAGTGTAAATAGGTTAGGAGAATTCATTGAGTTGATAGAGGAGGAAGACAAAAGGGATGATTCTGTGGTCTCTATAATCAATGAAAAACCTAAAGCTAAGAAGAGCCCCACCAGATCACCAAAAGAACAAAATATGGAAGTAAAAGACCAAGAGGGTGGAAATAAAAGTGATGTTTCCCCAAAAGGGAATGATTCCCTTCATCAAAGAAACAATGATGAGTCATCAAGAAATCATGATTTGTGCAAGGGATCACTTGATCAGTAGTCTTAAGGTGAATCATTACATGGAATGAAAGGAGAGAATATAGATGGCAACAAAAATGAAAAGTATTTTAACCGATAAACTAATGATGAAATATCAAACGGAGAATAGGGCAGGGGCCAAGATGGTAGTAACAAAGGAGATGAAAATAATGCAATGAATGAAATAGAGGGAAAAAAATGTTGAGATTGGTTTAGAATAAGAAAATGTAAGTGAAGGAGAAACCCAGAAGCCCGATGACAACCCCCCAAATGATTCATCAATGTTTGAGCAAGAGATTGAAGGGGATACATGTGATGAAACTAAAAAGGATATCACAACTAAGAAAGATCCCTACGAAGAAGAGACTAAAACAAGTAAGCAATAACCAAACATAGGATCTTCCTAGGTACCAATATCATAACATCTCTACATACCAGGGATTTTGAGTAACATATTTTCTTGGGGCAACCAACCAATTCTCCAACTGATTGACGAAGTGGCTGATTTAGAGCTCTTTGCCTATGATTAGAAGCATAAATTGATAGTAAAAAGGACTCACAAGAAACATAAATTGGTGTTGGATAGTGAAGTAGTTAGCACCAATGAGGACGTGATTATTGACGTGAAGAAGGCCATAGCAAGCCAAGTTTACTCTGGAGGTTTGGATATATCTTGTGCCTCTTATGAAAAATCGGTGATGGAGGAGAGGGAATTGGAGCAAGCCTGGTCCAAAATCGAGTCTCTCAAGCACCAAGTGCAATATTTTCAAGAGGTTGGAGGAGTATTGGAATTAAAGGAAGACTTGTTGGAGTTGTGTGACAACCATCGAAAGGAACAAGAAACCCTGATAGAAAAGGTCATAACTCTTCAGGAAGAGTCATTGTTGTTAGGAATTACTTGTAAAGAAATGCATAGATGGGCTGATAAAGGAGATGGTATGTTGGAAAAGATAGAGTATGTGCAGGAGATACAAAAGGAAAAGGGATCAGAAGACCATAACATAGAAATGGTGTCAGATGAGCGGATGGCTCAAATGCGTGCAACAACCAAACATTGGGCCAAAATTGTTAATGAACCCATGGAATAAGTAGATAAGCAGTGATCTCACTACAATCGGAGTTGGGTTAAGATCAATCAATCAATGATAGAGATTCAACTACCTAATTTCGGGTCCCTTGTATATTTTAAATCGGTTGATGAGATGGAAGTTTATTTATGATGGTCAGTTGATGAATACAAAGAGAGGGGTCAACGAATTATTATGATGGATAAAGGAAACATGAAAAATCATGTGGTTAGTCAAGTCAAGGTTGTGGACTGAATGGAGTAGATAGTCGGCCGCATGGAAAAGCACATGTTTTGATACTATGACAACAAGCATGAGTTGGCCATGCCGATGGATCTACACAAGTTCTCATTCAATAAGAGTTGCACTTGACTCTTCAGACAGTGGGTCGATTATGTGGATGGACATGCAAGCTCGAGGACCACAATATCACCCAAGTCATCATGACTCAAACTTATGAGTATCCATTTTTGGTTGTGTATGTGCTAGTTTTCGTTGAGTTTAATTGTGTATAGATAAAAGGATCCTAGTGATAGAAAGAAATTTGTTTGCATTTCGAAGATTTCAATTGTTCTTTTTTAGAACTATTTCGTCAATTAATTTGAAGCTTTGTATCCTAGAGTGCTATTTGTTTTAATCTAATTGGTGATCCAAGGGACATTATGGACTGTTCTGATTTGGAATGTTGTGTACTAATGTCTAGTAATATTTTCATTTATCAAGCTATCTTGTGATGATTTCTATTCTACGCCAAATTCTTATCTTATTTTTAATATGCATTTGATTTCACGATATTGGTGATCCCATAACATAGAATTATTTCTATATTATTAATAGGTCCTGGTAGAGATATTTTACATGCACGTATAATTTATGTTGTATGTTCATTTCTAAGAATTATTTTTTATGAATTTAAGCACATAACAGTTAGTTGGTTACTTATTAACAAAACTCCTTTAAAATTTATCTTTAATAATAATTGTGTTATCTTCCTCTTACTGATTAAATGATTTGTTGGATTAATTTTGTGAAGTTTTTTATATGTGTGTAAAGTTATTTGAAATAAATATTGCAAACACATCCCAAAAGAGAATCAATAGTATGAGTGAAACTAGATAGCTTTTAAATCCTATCAGGCAATTGTTAGACCATTAACCTAGAGGATTATTCCATACCAAATAGGGAAGAGTCTAATTGGGCCTCTTTCTTGGGTTTAATCCCTACTGTTGAGAACAAGGAATTTATCCTCTTTAAATAGAATTGTGCTAGAAGGAGGTTCGAATGAATGCATGGCTATTCATAACACTTTTTCTAGTAGAAACATATCTCAAATAGTCTATAGATTCAAAATAACCCCATGCATGGATATTCCTTCTCATGACAACCCTATCATAGAAGGTATCCCCACCACCAGTGATTCACCACGCAATGTGGAAGATATGTACCTTCACCCAAAAATACCTTATGTGATCCCTCATGAATAAATCAATGTGTTTAGGAGGATTAATAGAGATTATTCTTGACATATCAGAGCATTTCCATTTTCTCCTTTATTACCTCCTAGGAAGTGAACTCCCAGGCTAGTTGTCGACACCCCTAATCACACTTTTTTCCATACTGTTGATTACTTGTTATTTTTTTCCTTGATTGAAATAAATCAACCTCTCAGTTTTATTGTTGAAACTCCAGTTGCCACCCCACCAACAAGCACCTACTCTGAACCTGATAACTATGGCTCTGAATAAGTAGGTTCCAATTTATAAGACTCAAATGATGAATCGAATGACATGGGGGATAACAATGAAAACATTATTGAGGGTAATTATCATCTTGAAAACAACTATCCATGGTTATCCATGGATGCTTTGGCCATACCAGGACGATTGTGTAACTTACCTAGGAACCTAGAGAACCTTCTCCCCAAGTTCGACCCTGAAACCTCTAGACTTACTGAAGACTATATTAAAAAATTCATACTCATGATAAGGATGATGAATGTCCAACATGAATGCGTAGTGAGTATATTGTTTCCTTCAATTTTCGAGAAATAAAACTCAACGTGGTACTTTAACCTCCCGGTTGGTTCCATAAACAACTGGACAAAATTCAAGAAGGATTTCCTAGAAAAATTTGCTAAAGAAACAACTATGAGAACCTTGATGGTTGAGATTTTTTCTACCACCATGGAACCAGAGGAAAAGGTCAAATATTTTAATAAAAGGTTTACAACTATCCTTAATAAATTTCATTCTAATGCCAAACCTTCCCAAGATGTGCAAATTGAGGTATATGCAAACACATAACCTACCTATATCTCCATGTTTGTCGAAAGAGTGGCTAAAACTACTCTTGCTGAGAATTTTGAGGAGGCCAAAATAATTGATTTTTAGATGAAAGGTTGTAAGGAAAGTTATATCTCGTTAGAAAATAAGGAAACCCAACAACCACCTAGAAGAGGACTCTTGCTAACACGACCACCAAGTAAACAAGTTGAGAAAAATTTTGAGAATGACATTGTAGACATGGAGAGTCTGTAAAGAATGTTTAATAAGTTATCTAACGATATTGTGGACATGAAAAGGAACGCAGGTGAAGGTGCATCTAATATTAGGTCTTACAAGCCTTTCTTTAGAAAACCATCACCTTAAAAGGATATTCAACCTCCCCCGACCAACTTAAACATTGACTTAGGTGAAGTAGTCTCTAATTCCTTTTGAAATTATCAACAAGAAAACCATTCAAAGAAATATTTACACCAGTGGGTGAATGCCATGAATTTGTTAGCCAGTTATTTCCTAGATGGTTCTACCCTAACTCAGCAACCCAATGATCATACATTGAATGTCACAAAAAATGAGGTTAGTGAGACACCTGAGAAGACAACTATGGCTTTGTGGGATATCAATCATACATCATCTCTTGACAATCCCACTTAAGAGGAAGAACCACCTAAAATATTGGTAGTCCAAACGAGGAGCAAGGGACCTATCACAAAAAATCAACCTGTCATATACCAAGCTCCCAAAAAACATGAAAGAACCACTTCTTTGACTCAGCCAACCCCTTTACTTAGCTCTTCCCAAAAATTTCAGACTCATGAAACATCGAAGCTAGAATATATTGTGGTAGAGGATCTAAAAAAAATGAAAGAAAATAATTTTCTGATGGATTTATGCATAATTCCTCAACAAAAAGACCTTTTTCTTCAATCCTTAAAGGAGGATGAAAAATCTATGATAAATCCAAATATAAGCACTGGTAAAGTCACCTATGGGGAAATCAGGAAGCCTAATGTAAACATAGTGTCTATGGATAGGAAACCTTGGTCAGTCGTATGTCCTGTCATTTTTTTAACTTTCAAAATTTACAATAGAAATTTGCACAACTATTTGGTTAATTATGGCACGCCCTCCAATGTCATGCCTCTGTTAGTGTGTAAAAAGTTGAATTCCACCCCTACCAAAAGTGACAAACACATTATCCAGTTAGACAGAATAGAATTTAAGGTAATCGGGGAACCCAAGGATATCATGATTCATATTGCCTCTAACCCAAAGTTCCACCAAGTCATTGAGATCATCGTTGTAAATATTCCAGAAGCTTATGAAATGTTCTTGAGTTGGGACTGGTTTGAAAAAATACATTGTTATTTTAGCACTAACTGGTTCCACTTACGGTTACCACTAGAAGAGAATTATAACATGACAATGATTAATATGGAAAATTATTTGAAGCATACCACCACTGACTTCGAGGAGCCTAACAAACCTTCCTCTACAAAATTTCATGTGTTGGGGAACTACTCTTGTGATTCTAATTTTCGAAATTTCTCTCCATACTTATCCAAAGCGTTGTTCTCACAAAATTCAAAGCTACCACTACAACAAAACTCAGAGATAATTGAGAAATGTAGTGCACCCAAATAGAGTTTCCAAATCCATATCTTAGAACACAAAAATTAAACTCCAAGTGTGAACCCCAACAAGAAAGTGCCAAATTTTACCTTTGAGATCTCAACTCTATTCTTCAACAGATCCAAATCCCAAGAAGGAGCTTGTGAAGGTTTCATTTTCATTGATTCAGTAGGAAAACATAGTTTCTTATCATGTAGACTAGAGTTTGAATGCACAAACAACATTGTTGAATAGGAGACCATGGCTCAAGGACTCAAGAAATATATTGACCTAAACATTAAGGAACTAGTGGTATTCAATGATTTATAAATTGTTTCTAGACATGCAAAACTTACTATACACTACAATTTTCCTCACTTAAGGAACTATCAACCAAAAGTGCATATATTGATAGATAACTTTGAGGCGTTCAACATAACGACAATCCCTCGGTCAAAACTTGTTGATTCTTTGACTACAACAACTTCGATATTATCTCCCATTGAATATTATTAGGCCTCTAGGCTAGCCATAGAATTGTTATACAAACCTTCCATTCCAGATAACATCACCAATTGGAGGGTGTTTGAAGGGGACAAACAAATTATATATTTTTTAATCAACAAAGAAAATTTCAAGGACTTGGTTATCGATGATGAAGTTTTCCAAAAGATACTTGTTGAACATGAAGATGTAGGGAATATTGTAGGTAAATATAGTGGTATGACTCAACCCAAACTTCATACAATTCCTAGGGGAGTAGTCAACCTTGAAACATTAACCTTGGGAAATCATTGTCTCCTTAGGAGAAGAAGGATTACCTAAAGTTATTCAAAGACTATTAGGATGTTTTTCAATGGTCCTACCAAGACTTGAAAACATATGATACTAGGATCATTCAACATACCATTCCTCTTAGACCTAAGGTCAAGCCTTTCCAACATCAATTGAGGAATATTATCTTAGCTACCGGATACTAAAACAACATTTCAAGTGATACAATCTCCATGGGTGGCCAACTTAGTGCATGTTAAAAAGAAGCTAGGAGAAATTTGTTTGTGTGTAGACTTCAAAAACTTGAATAGGGACTTAGAAAAAGACAATTACCTTGTTCCCCCGAGAACAACTCTTGCAGACTGTGTCTAGATCCAAGATGTTCTCACTTATGGATGGTTTCTCTGGGTATAACCAGGTTTTGGTTTCGGAAGAAGACATATTGAAGAAAACTTTCTGGACTAAGTGGGGAACATTCGCTTAGAAAGGCATTCCCATAGGATTAATAAATGCATGAGATAATTAACAAAGGACCATGGATGTGGCCTTTAGAGGGTTAATCAACAAGTTTGTGGTAGTATACTTAGATGATGTCATCGTCTACTCCAAGAATAGGGAAGAACACATTACTCACCTTACCCATATTTTTCAAAGGTGCAGGAAGTACAGGATATATTTGAAACCAAAAAATACCATATTCAGTGTGGATGAAGTAAAACTCCTAGGTCACATTATCTCTAAGGATGACATCAATATTGACCTTGAACAAGTAAATAAAATCTCACAGCTTTCGCTTCCTCGTAATAAAAAGGCCATGCAATATTTCTTTGGAAAGATTAATTTTGTGAGGAAATTTACACCTGACTTTGAAGAAATAATTAAACCATTACAAAGAATCATACGCAAAGACACAAAATTCAAATGGAGTGAGGAAGAAATAGAGGCCTTCAATAAAATCAAAGTCTCCATCTCTCAAGCCCATATTTTACGAAGCCTCAATTTCAATAAATACCTCTTCCTCTATACTTTTTCCTGAGGCCAGTCTTTAGCCATGGTTCTTACTAAAAAAGATGATGAAAACAATGAAGCCCCTATGTCATTCATGAGCGCCAATCTCCAAGGACCTGAACTTAACTACCTGACTATTGATAAAAACGAATATGTTGTCTCTAAGGTAGTAAATCATTTCATATCTTATGTCCTGAAACCATACAAAGGTTATAGTTCCTCACCCAGCAACAAGGTCCCTTTTCATGCAACAAGAGATGGGAGAAAGGAGAGGGAATTGGATGGTCGTCATCAAATAATTTGATTCATATATCAAATTCACAAATATATTTAGAGGGAAAGGCTTATGTAAATTAGCAGCAGAATCCCAAGACCTAATAGAATTAGAAAATTATGGTTGGGACAACGAATTGTCTTTATGGTGTAGCGAGGTATTGTATATCCCACCTGGACATGACTCTTGGTATGTTGACTTGTCTTTTTCCCTCCATCATGGAAATTTTCCTAAACAAAGAACTTAAGTTAAAATATTCTTAGTACCGCCTGATAAATTCAATGTTGTTTCACATGAATTACAATGGCATGTTACATGCACAGCGGGAGAAACCGCCCAAGTGCGGGGAATTCGGGGTTTCCAAAGCTAGACCGCGGGAGAAACCGCCCAAGTGCGGGGAATTGAAAATGATGATGTTGAAAAGGTATTAAAATAACTTCACAATGGTACTGCGGGTGGGAATTTTGTAGGAGAGACTATTGGCCATAAAATATTAAGGGAATGATATTATTGGCCAAATTTGTTTAGAGATGCACATGCATATGTAAGAAGATGGAAAATTTTTCAAGTAAGTGTTTGAAAAGAGAAGAAGGCATCCATACAATTAAAACCAGTAACCATTTCTAGACCATTTGAGCAGTGGGGGATAGATGTTATAGGAGAGATAAATACAAACTCGTCCAAACAACACAAATATATATTAACTACAATTGATTTAAACTCGCTATGGATCTGGATTTTCTACGAGCACTGAAGCAAATCCATATATGGTGGAAAAAGCACCAGTTTCAGCACCACCCATAGAAAAGAAAGCAGTCGGGGCGGGAAAAGCACTAGGTTCAATGACATAGTAAGTATCTTTCTTAGCTAGATCGTCCTATTATCGAGGACCTTGTTTAAAAATAATACGTCGTCTGAAAAATTTACGAGGGCTCACTTCTATAACTTAGCTTAAAGGAATAGCCTTATTTCACGAGGTGATTGGAAGCTATTCCCCTTACCCATGTCAATGAGAAGGTGGTGATGTAGTTTTAGAACAACAGATAATAATAAAGTTTGGGGTACCTTTTGGTTCTTGTTTTTTATAATGTTGCATACTTTTCTTCTTATCTTTTGACTAAATTTGATCTAGATAAAGGGATCATTCTGAGATACTTTGCTAAGTATTAGCCACAAGGAAATGGTGTTGCAGAGTCAACTAATAAAAATCCGGTAAGAATTCTCGAGAAAACAGTAGCATAAAACCATCAAAATTGACACAACACACTTAAAAATTATCTATCGGCCAATAGGGTGACTCCTAAAGAAGCCTTAGGGAATTCCCCTTATTTCCTAGTGTAGAGACAAGGAGATATCCTGCCAACTAATTTATATCTCCCATCTTTGAATCTTTCTCAGGCCTCAAGGGAACAACCGTTGTCAAGCATGTGACAGAGAATAGATACACTTTTGATGGTTGAGGAAGAAAGGAATGGGCTAGGAGGAATTTTGCAACTCACCAACAATAAGTTAAAAGATGGCTTGATAAACATAAAGTTGGAGACAAAAATTTTGAAGTGAGAGATTTAGTCTTGAAGTGGGATAAAATAAACGAGCCAAAAGGGACACATTCAAAATTCCAAAAAACCTATGGCTTGGTACTTTCCAAATTGTTGATAAGATTGGGCTAGGAACATATCGGTTGCAATACCTTAGGGGTGAGCTTGAGGCTCTCCTTGTTAATGGCCAAGCCCTAAAATATTTATTTTCTTAGCTACCTCATAGGCAGTGTCTTGTACCATAGTTTACCTTTTGTTTTCCTTTCAACGTGTTTTTTTTTAGATAGAGTGATGCTTTGGGTTTGGGTGTTTTCATTTTGTTTGATCTTTCTTTTTGTTATGAATTTGGTTTTCTTCCTATGCTTTTATTTTGATTTTTGTATGATCATGGGGATTTTTTGTGCCAAGACTTCTGGTGTAACATTGCGAACCTGTTTCTCTTATCCTAAGTATTTCAACATCACAGACAAAAATAGGAGTTCCTACTAGACTAGAGATTCCAACGCATGAATGATTCACATTTTTGTATGCATATCACCCAAGGTGTAAATATTTTTCCTTCTTTGTGGCATGGGAACACTGAAGGAAATGGACCGAAGGAGAGTGTAGCTTTTACACTAGGAAGAGTAGAGAAGGATTTCACTCTTGTTAGCAAAGACAATAAAGAAAAACATAAGAGATAGATCCTCCACTCTAAGATATAGATATCCTTCTCCCTGGTTCATTCTTGGCACCTGTGCAGTGATGTCATAAAAAAGTGAAAGAAAATGAAATATCATAATAAGCCAAAATGTAAAATGAGGGAGGGTGTGTAGATATCTTCATCAGGGCTATGGATGCTCATTGGCAGAAGGGAAAAATCTGTGATATTGGGGTGACTCCTCTAGGGCTATGGATGCCCACTAGAAGCGAAACAACACCATGGGGAGGTCCCTAACTTTAAGAATTAATGATACCATGTTTTTCTAGCAGTTGTGATTTCCAAATCACATCTTGTCTAGTGGATAGAAGTTATTGGTTTAATGAAAAAGAGGCATGAAATCAGGTGAATCCCCATAAGCAAGAAATAATCAATAGTCCTTAGGCCAAATATATACAGATCTATGAATCATTTGTGGGTTGTTATCTTAAGTCGAAATGAAACTCCTAAAAGGGTTGTTATCTTAAGTCGAAATGAAACTCCTAAAAATTATCTCATTAATATCAGTAAAGAATGTGTAGAGATGCCAATTTCTCCTAGTGAATCGCCATTTGTTGAGCACCCAACACACCCTCGAAATTTCTGAAATTTTGGGGTACCACTCTTTATTTCAGACTATATTCATTATTTTTTTCACTAGTTTGAGAGTTTTATTTTTGGATTGCTTTAATATTCCATGATGTTTTGGGTCCAAACTGCTCCATATTCAACCAAATAAACAATTTTAGACAACCTTCCCAAAAAAAAATCATATACCAGATGAATTCCCTAAAAATTCAAACTCAAACGCTTGAAATAATTGAGGAAATGAGCCATCAGGTCAATTTAATCGACAAATTCGTTGCATCAAGTGAAAATATACACTTTAAAACAACAAACCAAATCACACCTTGCATCCACCCGATGCAATATGGATGCATCGGTGTCGATCATTTCCCATGATTGTCGATAAACACAAAGTCAGCAATGTTAGGAACCATCTAATTGTGAAGAAATAAGGCTCACAACCATCGATCTAGTGATTGGATGTTTGATACCACAACACAACCTACTTTTCTCCTCGCCACGTCGGATCACATAGTAACCCAGTGAAATCGTTCCACACATATTTTCTCTCCACGTTGGAGTTCCACGTTAGCATCACCTATCTCCCGATGTCTGATGGATATTAAGCTCACAGTGCCATTTTCTTATCAATTAGGTGAGTTAATTGTTGACAATTTCAGTTAACAGAAAGCAAACTAGCGTATACTTGTCA
>CBVK0100407811.1:0-11534 GCA_900067695.1 Picea abies | reverse complement strand
TTTCAGCGTTTCGGCATTTCTACGATGAAGTGTTTTGACACTCCAAGTCACGAACCCCGAAATTTTTTACGTTTCTCATTTCACAACTTTGGGACTCCTGTGATGAAGAGTCTCGACTCTTCATGTTGTGATCACTGAAACTCTGAAATCGAGTTAGATCAACGGTCCACAATCTTGATGGTTCGACAGTCCAGATCTTTTCATGATTTCTCATATCGCGAGTTCCTGCCATGAGTTTCTTCCTTGACTCCTCCAACTCCTGGTATCCGAAACTTCAAAATGGAGTCAGATAAACGGTCCACAATCTCCCTTTGATCAATGAATTAGATTAAGTCATGGTTTCGCATTTCGTGATTTCGTCATTCTTGTCGTGAGTGTTCTTGACACCTCCAACTCCCGGTATCCAAAACTCTGAAATGGAATCAGATCAATGGTCCACGATCTCCCTTTGATCAACAACTCAGATTAAGTCGTGGTTTCACATTTCACAATTTTGGCATTCTTGTTGTGAGTTTCATAGACACCTCCAACTCTCGGTATATGAAACTCCGAAATGGAGATTAAGTTGTGGTTTCACATTTCGCGATTTTCTGTCATGAGTTGCTTCCTTGAATCCTGGATTTTATGCTTCTGAATGGGATCCAACGATCACTTGTTGAAATTTCCATTTCCATGTCATTATCCCTGCATTGTTGGTCATGATCTTTGCCATCAATGACAAACACGCATACTCTGCACTATCTCTTTTGATCTTATTGAGCTTGCTCTGCTGCGTCTTCTCAAAATATTTCTGGTGCCCGCCTGGCACATTCTTCCTATACTTAAGTCGTCTTCGTTGTTTTACTTGCCATCAATGACAAGAATACGCTGCCTTTAAAACATGCCAACACTAGGTACACTACCACACATTCTCCTAGGATACCTCTAAAGGAAATATCCATGGCCCGTTGAAAATTGGCTCCAACATTTATCAGTCTGAAAGGCATCTTCCTATAGGCATATGTTCCCCGTTTGATTCTAAAAGTTTTCTTAAGTTGATATTCATGAGCTACTAAGACTTGATTATATCCTGAGAATCCATCTAGTAGGGAGAGCATTTCCGATCCAGACACACATTGTAGAATTTGTTCCATGGGAGGCACAAGGTAGTTATATTTTTCTGAGGCTCTATATACATTTCTAAAATCAACACAAAGCCTAATATCCCCATTATTTTTCCTTACTGGCACTAATTTTGATATCCATTTTGTATGCCTTACTGGAAAAATGATTATGGCCGCCAACAATTTATTTAGCTCTCCTTTGACTTGAGGTTCAAGACTGGGGTGTATCTTCCTCAACTTTTGTTGGAAAGTCTTGGTTTGACCTTTCATGGGGATGACATGTTGTATAATATTTGTGTCATATTTCTTGAGGTACTCATACGTCCATGTGAATATGTCTTTATATTCTTTGAATAATTTGATGTATGCATGCCTTTCTTCAAGAGAGCAATTTTTTCCCAGGTTGACGTTCTGAGGAGAAATATTTGATCCCAATTTTATTGTTTCATACTGCATGTATGAGCTGTTGTTCTTGCATTTTGTGACCTTTTTGAATTTGTCTTTAAGGTTGTAGACTTTTTCTAGTCTAATCACACTCCTGGGAATATTTTTGGTCCGTCTTATTTTTTTTATTGCTTCAGCATTAACATTATTATCAGTATTTATCAACATGTCGTGTTTGGCCTTGATCTATGATAGAATCCTTGAAGGTATTTTTGAGGTGTAGAAAATCAAAGAGTTTTTGGTCATAATCAAAGACCCTCCAACTTACGATATTGTTTGGAATTGATGGCCTGTACAAAATTTCAACAAAGAAGGAGTTAGGCATCAATCCGTCTGAGGGTATTAATCTAGACGCCACATTTTCTAACAAGTCAGCATCAGAATTCAACGATTGGGGGACAG
Organism: Picea abies; assembly: GCA_900067695.1. Classification (NCBI taxonomy): domain Eukaryota; kingdom Viridiplantae; phylum Streptophyta; class Pinopsida; order Pinales; family Pinaceae; genus Picea; species Picea abies. The sequence goes on along the minus strand of CBVK0100407811.1, from coordinate 9,585 downwards.
TGTTAATATTGAAAGCAGTGAAGGATTTAATTAGCTCCCAGACCTCAGACTGATAATTTTTTAGGTGACTTGAAAGACAATGAATGGTGTTTCAAACATGTCTGACGATGATTTCAGAATCACTAAATACCTTGATTTTTTCTTCTTTCAAGTCAGATGCCTTTCTAAGTGCCTGTACAAGGGCTTCGTATTCGAAAGTATTGTTGGTGCAAAGAAATTCTAGTCTCCATGAAATCAAAATTTTAGTACCTTTTGGGGTCTTTTAGTATGCAACCCACTCCTACACCTTCCAAAGATTTTTATCCATCAAAAAATAACATCCACATACCAGGATCACCTTTTTTTATTTCAATTGGTATTTTTTAATTTTCGGATTTTTTGGTTTTAAATAGGTTAGTAGACTCAGTGCATTTTTCAAGACTATGTCTAGAAACTATGTTAGTTTGTACATCAGGGGGATTGTTATCTTGATCAACTATATTGTAACTAGGCTCAATAATCTGGGTGCATTGAAGTATTTTAGATTTTTCTTCAAATTCCACAAGCGTTGATGGTTCAGTTATGAAGTTCCCAAGAAATGTTTCAAATGAAGAATTCCCAAGAATGGAATGATTGAACATTATTGGTTCATTCAGATCATTCAAATCATTAACAACGTGTTTCATATACATTTCTTTGTCACTCTGGATTTGGTTCATTTTACCATTGAAAGGGAGCCATAAATGGGACCAGTTGATATCAAAGTAGCCATTTAACATGGTCGACCAATATCGGCTTAAGAGCATGCCATAGTTATCTAGAATGTCCACTACTATTATATTTATGGTTTGATTAACTTTCGGGTTAGAAGACATCCTGATCAAAACCTTTTTCAATTCTCCAATCACCTTAACTTTAGTTATGTCTAACTAAATGATCTGAGTGTTAGACGGTTTGGGTTTGATGTTAAGATTCTCACAAACTTTAAGGGGAATGACATTAGATGAAGCTCTTGATTCCACCATGCAATTATGAACATTCCTATTGAAGACTTCAAAAATGATGAGAAAAGGAGGGGTATTGGCCTAGATCTTTGACATGTTAATGATGCATTAGTCTTGACCTCACTACACTCCTAGTGGTTACGAAATTTTGTGAGACATGCACCTCTTCAAATTATTCTTCATATTCTCCAAAAGATATGTCCCAAAATGAGTTTAATTGTTTTTCAACTGGCTCGTAAGATTCCTGGGGTTGTTCTTGTTCTTGACGTCCATCTCCCTCATGAATGGTTTCAATCATATTCTTTGTCTCCCAGGTTTGAAGGGCCTGGACAATATCCTCCATATTCATTCCTTCCATCTGAGAGGGGGTGGATTTGTTGGTTGGGGGAGTGTTAATATCTTTCTTGGGTGGGAACTTAAAAAACATTTTCTAATTGGAAGATCCTTCTCCATTACCCATTTTCAAGTCAAACAAGTCGTTGGATAGTATTTTTATGATTCTTTGCAAAGATTCCATATCCATCAAATCAGAGGGATTTTTATCTTCACTGGAATTAGATGTGGATATTTTACTTTTGCCTTTATCTTTAGATGGTTCTGACTTGGAACTACCTTTCAAACTTAACAAAAAAAAATTCAAATTTAAGGGCTTCTTGGAAAGCTTCTTCTAAAGTATCCTTTTTAGAATTTTTTACATACATGGCCATGGACATGGGTAAACTAGAGGTGAAAAATTCAATATTAACATACTCAACATGTTTTGAGGCCCTTGGGATTCATTTTAACAAAGTGAGGAACCATTAATTTTAATCAGTAGCTAATTCTTTTGAATTCATATTCACTCTTGATAGTTCAAGAACCCAGGTGGATGGTGTTTTATTTTCCCCAAATTTTTAGAGGAAAGAGTTTTCAAAAGTTCTCCAGTTCAAAATGGAGGATTCTTCTAGAGATAATACCACGTCGACACTTTTTGTTCGAAGGTAAGGGGAAACAGATGAAAGACGACATCTTCATGGCGAATGCTTTGTAGACTAATAGCCAACAAGAATTTCTTAATATGGTTCTCGACTGAATCTTTTTTGGGGGGGTTAAATTTAGGCAGGAATTTCTTAGGATGTCTGGGCATGTCATGTTGAACTCCTGGTACATTGACTGCATCAGAAAACAACAAAGGCAGGTAGGGGGGAGGATTTTGGTTCTCATTTTCTCCAGCCATGTTTAGGGGATGATATACAACGAACTGATAGGGGTTATCTTCGAATTCACTCTCAGATTCATCCCCTTCATTGGAATTTCCTCCGAATAATTTATGGGGGTGTGATGGGGTGACTCGAGAGGTGACGGTGGTCTACCTCCTACTCTGTCGGTGAGTATATGATACTCAAGATTAAATTTTGAAACCTTAGGAAAATCAGAACTAATTTCAAGAACGTTATATTCATGGGTCCCAACCGAACATTTTCCTTGATAGGAGTAAGGGTCAGCAAAATAGGGATCAATATGTCGAATATCTTCCTAATTTTCAAGCAGAGAGTAATCTAAGGGAATCTCTCTAGTCTATCTTCTACGTTGTCTAGTCAGTGCACAATTGGTTTGTTTGGTTGAGTGTCTAACTAAAGATTTGATCTCTGAGATAGTTAGGATATGAGGTTGAGGATAAGAGAAATACGTTTTGGGGTGAGAGGGAACGTGGTGAGTGTTGACCTGAGCTGGAGTGTTCACTGTATATTCTGAAGGGAACACATTATGTTCAAAGTAAATTTGATCTGAATCAATCATGGAGGAAAAGCTTACTTGCGAGGCAGAACGGGAAGAATTCAAATTTATATTTGTAGCCATCCACTTCTGTGGCCCTCCTTCTAGCGCCACTTTCATTGACGGGCCAAAATGACCCATTCAATCAATTGAGCAAAAATGATAGATGGCGGGTCCCAATTAGACCAACTCTAATTTGGGGTAGTGCTTTTGACCAACTCTTGGCTTGGTTACCAACAAACTAAAATACTAACTAAAAAACTACCTAAATACTAAGTAAAATATGAATTTGAGAACCAAAGGTTCTCAAATGAATTAAAAATAAGATAAAATAAGTAAGCTCAACTAACTAAAATTAAACTAAGAGGTATGATTATTATTCTAAGATGCAATCTCTAAACTAATACTATTTAAATTAATCTATCTTGATCATGTGCAAACTAGAAAAATAAATGAGTATAGTGAATAATGTGCATTACTTGCATAGAATAAATTCATGACACAAGTGATACATAAATTTAATATCATAAGTTGTTAGGAACAAAGAATTGATAAATTTAATGACATTATACTATCGATGTACTCATCTTGAAAACGATGATAACTGCAAACNNGACATTATACTATCGATGTACTCATCTTGAAAACGATGATAACTGCAAACTACAAACATTAATTTAGAAGTAATTCATCAACTAACATTCACATACTACAAACAGACAGATGCATATATAGAATAATCTCCTTCATGCACATCAGTACCATAATCTTAAAATTTATAATGTCTCTTGGATTCAAATTAACTTGTAGCAAAAAATACTGTCTTGCTAGCTTCAAAAACCAAAATCCCTTTCAAATGGGCAGCGCTCCCTTTATATAGTGAGGGGTGAATCTTTACAATATTTTTTCTTGGTAATCACAAAAAAATGATACATTTCACAAAAAGGACTCTTCATATTCCATAATAGATTACAATATTAGAAGGAAACAACATCTGGAGAGAACTGTGGAATTTTGTAATCATGACGTGGTTCGCTCCTTTTGTTGGTCTTGGTATTATTTCTAAGGGGAGTATTCGTTTAAAATGATCTCGAGCTTTCTCGATTGCAATATCTCTAAGACAGAGTCTCCATTACAGAATTTTGCAGACACTTCTTGATATAACTGCTCCATCGTGGCTTTTACAAAGGACTGAATCTTATGGGTGAGCTGGGTAGGAAATAATAGATGCTCTTCAATTGATTTTTCTTCAAATAGCATCATATTCCAGATGCTTGTCTAACTGGATTTATTTAGATCTTCCACTTCAACCACCCTGGTGCTGATAGAAGTCGTTTCATCTATAGATTGCAATGGTTGTACCCCTGCCTCTGCAACGAGATCATTAGCATATTTCCATAGTTTTTCGCATGTGTCAGTAGCTATTCCTTGGGTGGACCATACACTCATAACGAGAGGTTTGTTGGTGTCGAAAATCATTTAGTACCCAAGTCTTTCTCTTTTCAAATATATTGGTAGGGAGGTATGTGGGGGTTTTTGCATGTCCTACCAATTAACCATCTCCTCAAAATACTTTCTCGCTTCCCGATACCTACCTTGAGTATCTATCAAAGTCCTCTGCAAAATAAGTTGTTCTTGTCACTCCACCTATATGTTGATCAACAGATTAAGGAGTTCATTCTTTTCCTTCACTAAATTTTCACTGGCAGCCAACGCTTTTTCTTTGATGGACTCCAGGGTACATGTCAAGGCTCTAGTATTTTCTAGAGCAGTATTGGTTTTATGTCTTTCCACTTCTAACTCATTCCTATGGGTGTCCCATAGTATTTACATCCTCTTTTAAAACTCTTCATTCAAGTGGTCTCTTTGTGCCTGTAGTGAACCATTGATCTTACCTGAATTTAGACCTTCATCTGCTTTGATATATTCCTAGATATCTATGGATAATTGGCCTTTTACACCTTTCAAATCTATTTCCAACTCTACTACTCGGTTCCTGGAAATGTTCATGGCATTAGTTACCTCTAGGACAGAGGAGGAATTTAATCCTGCAAATATGTTGAGCATTGAAGCTGCTTGGAACACATTTTCTTCTGGATCAGGATCGACCTTCCATTCTAATATCCTTCCTACATATGACTTAGACTTGGTATATTATCCTCTCTTTCTTTTTTCCAATCTCTTCTCGATGATTCTAGTTCTATTATTGAAATAATAGTCTCCAATAGAAACTACAGATCCTTCAAAATTGAGAGCTTGGGAAGAGAGGGAGGAATCTCCTGGTATGGATCTTATGGGGGTGTACTCCAGAGGAGGTATATTCACAATGCCTAGGTTCGATGTCAATGGATTACCTAGGGTCTGGTTTAAATTCTTCTTTAAAATCTCATCATCTTTCCTCTTTGATTCAGCCTCGTCGACCAATCATTTCGCCTCTACCTCTTCAGCTAGTTTCCTGGCTTATGCTTCATTAGCTAGCCTCTTGGATTCCTCACCCTCTGCCAAATTTTTAGCTTCTTCTTCTTATTTCTTCTTTTGTAGAGAAACCTAATGTGCCATGTGCTCATGTTATATCATGTTCTTCTCCTCAGTTTGTCGTCTTTGATAGTCTTTCTCTTCTTGGAGCCTTTTCTGTTCAAGTTGTTTTCCTTTTTGGTCTTCTCATGTTCTTTGGCGTTGACTACATCTTGTTCTTGCTGACACAACTTATGGAATTGGGTTAAATTTTCCATATTGAATTCTTCTTTTTCGATGGCAATTTATCACTTTGCAGTGTCATGGGGAAACTAGTGCAAGACTTCGTCGTACGAGAGTAATCCTTTAAATTTATCCTCCTCAAAATCAACAACATGGATATTTGGTTGAGTGAGGTTGAAAGACCTAACATGACTGATATTCAACTCATGAAGATTATGGCCTTAAGGATCACCTAAGAATAGGATTAACTCATGTAAGGTCCCATCTTCCATCCTTGCATGCTAAGTGTTGGAAATAGAATAGCTTCCAATGTGGAGAGGGAATATTGGCCACAGTCTTTTACTGTTGGTTTACAAAAGTGCGGTGATGCCAGACCCCATTGTTTGGTACGCTATTTCCATCATTAATAATCAGTATGGGACTAAATATGGGAAGAGATGTGGGCTTTTTTGGACCCATAAACCATGATAAATGAATAGTACTTGTAGAAGAACCAATCAGCCACCCCTTTCATCCCATTTCTAGCCTCAAATGAGATCCTGTGTCTGGGAAATCCAAAAAGGACAGAATGCGGAGGGGAAAGAAATAAATTTCAAATATCATTAAAATGTTGTATGAAATTTATGATCCATAATTGGGAGAAATAAACATGAATGGGGAGCTGACTTCGGTCCCAATTCCATCTCAGTTTATGAAATTGTACCAATGAACAAATGTTGTCGATCATATAAGAATACATATAAAAACATGGTTTCTTTATACCTGGGAGATTCTTTGCATGCAGGAATATGTTAAAGGGTAGGATATATGCTCAGTTCAATATTTTTTGCCTTCTAACGATTGTGTGTGCCAAAGGTAACCAGTCAATTTGGAAGTGTGTACTCTTTTCTTCCATGTATAAACAACAGAGCATGGCCACTAGCAGCTTGTAACAATTTTTAATCATGTGGGTGGGGACCAATTTCTAGCTCAATTTAATGGTTTCATCTTTGTCCACCCACCATTGTTTCATCTATTTTTTTGATCCTTTGACTTCCTAGTCAAACCCTTTTAAGAAAGGTTCATTCAATGAGCAAGTGGGAGTGGGAAGGTGATATCTTGAGCTAATATCCTCTGGACTAAGAGAAGCTACTCATGTCCCATGCTTGCTCATGATTTTTATCATGGGAGCATCAAATTTCCTGAGGCACCACTATGTTTCCTCTATGTATGGGAATAGTTGTGGCCTGGAAGCTACCATGTGAATACTTCTTTTCAGGATATTTTAGTACACCTCTATAATTTTGTTTTCTTCAGGAAACTCAATGAAGTCGAATATCCTGTAGATCTCTTCAAAGTCAGGGAAATGGTCCTCGCCAGTGTGAGGAATCGTTCCATTCATCAGAGTTTTGATCGGTTGAGATGATGATTTAGGGCCTGTGGTACCTTGGAAGTACACTGAACTTCTAGGTCTTTTAGGGTTCTGGCTCACCATGACGAATAACTAGATTATCCTACAATAACACGTTTAACAGAATATCATCTTATCTTAAGTATAACACATTAGCTGTAATAATGAAAAATTGGTTAACCGATAGAAAATGAAGGTTACCAGTAAGCAAGAAGTTGTAGTAAAAAAGTAGGAGATCTCAGTAAGTGAGGGTGTCTAGATGAAAAAAAAAATTTGTGGATTGTGTTTTGAAAGCTTATGGTGCAAGTTGTGTTCTGAAAGGGTGTTTTTCTATAACTCACAATACGCATTCACCTAACACAAGTATGCCATAACTCAAGTGTGTATGAGGATCTCGCTAAATCCAATCTTAAATTTCCTCTTTAATGTGTGTCATCTCTATAATTAAATCTTATTACAATGGATAAACATAATTATTCAGGCATCGGGGGTAGTGCTAAACCATATCTTAGAATAAGACCAAACCATATCTTAGAATAAGACCATTATCTGGGTCGAGCCTTCAGAGTATGAGAGATCGTGGTTTTCTTTGAATTCTGAAGGGAATGGTATCGAAGGCATATTCCCTTATACATGGACCAATGAGTGGGCATGGCATGTCAACCAATAAATAGTGATATGGAAAGAGGTGGGACCCGTCGAGGAAAATCAGGATGAGGGAAGAACTAAAACCTGAGGAGAAGGTATCGACAAAATATTCATTTTTTTTAGAAAGGAGTGTTAAAATAAGTGCTTTATAATATTTCAAAACATGGCAGTCGGATGTTAGAAGGTTGGGGAAATGCTTGAGCTCCGACGGAGATGGTATCGAAGAATATTCTTTCAACCTAGAAAAATGCATGGGATACACACATGAGAAGGTTCAAGAGGCCATTGGAGTTTTCTCTTTGGGGTTCGATAAGATGAGGCTTAAAAAGGTTGTCGACGAGGAAGGTATCGAAGGTAATATTCCTTCAATACTTTAGAAACATTGTTATGTCTTGAAAGCAACAAAAACAACTCATTGGATAACAATAAAACGGGAAGTTAACAGTCCAATATTGGGACACCACTTGAGGAGATGATCATTTGACAAGTCACAACGAGTCTAGGGGATCTGTGAAAGAAAAACATTGTGAGAGTCGGAGTCATCGGAGCACAAAGATATGAGTTTAATTTAATGTGTGAAAAGGGGACTCCAATGAACATGATCCAGAAATAGATTTGAGTAAATCTTGGGTTGTCTTAGCAAAGTAAGGATGTGAGTCTTACAAGGTAAAAGATAGCTGCAAAAGAAAAAGAGAAAATATTTTAAGGGACCCATAAAATTTAAAAGATGGGGGTGTTGTGTGAAATGACCCACAACACTTGTATAGGAACATAAGTGGGAAGTAAAAATCAAGAATTATAAGGATCCATTGGGGCACACTAAGGAGATAGTAGATCAGGCTTGTGAGATAGCATTTGATGTTATACTTTATAAGATCCCCCCAATATCCTATCCCATTATTTTACATGACAGGCAGAAAGAATTTAGGATTAGACAACTAGTAATTGGATAGCCACATGAGATAGAGCAGCCACGGGACCTCATTACTATGTTTACCTCTACTTATATGAAATATCAAAAAAAATTAAATGTGAACTCTATCTCCATGATTTTGTATTCCACGATAATGCTCATTGGAACCCAAACCATTGTGATGAGGATGTACAATTGTGATCATTCTTATCTAACACCCTTGACTTGGTTTAGTGTAAAAAGGACATGGCCTTTCATGCACGGATTGAGGTAGAGGAAAGATTGAAGGTTAGAGAAGAATATCCTCTACCTCGCATGATGAAAGATGATTTACAGATATTGAGAAACGATCTGGGAGACACGGTTACTATCAGAGATCGTCAGAGGTATTCCATTATGGAATACCTTGAGGTCTCGAGGGCATACGTGTTACAGGAATTGTTTATCTCTCATGACATCCGAGAGACTCTTCCCACGTATCTAAGGAACAAGAATCCCATGAGGTATCAGTATTTTAGCCTGGCCCTCAATAGGGCATCATTTTATGCCAACTCTTTGTTGAGGTACAAAACCAGGTGGATTGGGTTATGGTTCCACTTCCCCATTATTTGGTGCACCAGACAGTTTTATAGGGCACCAGTGACTTGGAATGAAGACGAGGAGAGGAAAAAGTGGATACAGATGGAAATATCCTTGGGATACTATAACACATGGGAGTTTGGGAACCCAACATTTGACTGGGGGGAAATACATACAGGGGTTGCAGAGGAGGATTAGTTAGGGTTGCATGGGGATATGCAACCAAAACAGCTAGGGGAAGATGATGGGCCTCCATTTTGACACCTTTCTTCCTCTTTTATGACCTATGATATACATATATTTTTTCCTCTTTCATATCCTAGAGACTCATTTCCTACCTTATTTCAACTTTCCTAAGGTATATACATATTTTCCATTTAACTTTCTTGTTTCATTTTTATAGTTAATTAAAAGATGTTTTAAATTTTTCTATGAATTTTTAATACACATGTGCTCATAATAAATCAGTTGACCAAGATGGATTGGGGCTCTGTGGCTAGGGTTTTCGTAACGAGTCTCTTTGGTGCTTTGTTTTTGTGTCTTCCTGGTGTGCCCCCAACAGATCTGGTGTTTCATTTTTGTGGATGCCCCCTCTTCTAGCATGTTCCCTACCCCCTGAT
>CBVK0100407805.1:0-11567 GCA_900067695.1 Picea abies | reverse complement strand
TGAACTGTGGGATTAATATGTGATCTAAGAAATTGTTATTCAGAGAGTATTAAGTATTCAGAGTATTAAGTAGTCAAAATTAATTTCAGAGAGTATTAAGTAGTCAAAATTAATTTCAGAGAGTATTAAGTATTCAGAGTATTAAGTAGTCAAAATTATTTGCTTATTAGACTACATTAACTTTTAATATTGTTGGATTTTTTGGGGGTGTTTCATTCAAATGTTAGTTTCTCGAACCTTGACAACCTTATAAAACCAAACCCAGCCTTAACCAGATTTAATTTAACTTCTGTTTATTGTTGTTCAAAATTGATTAATTGAAAAAAATAAATTTGAATGATTTGATAACACCCAGAACTGACATTTATATATTTCTTAGGGCGGCGATCCTTGCAATAATTCTCTTATCAAAAATTGTAGATCGTAAATTGTTCTCACGGCACCGATACAGATCCTCCAAACAAGGTAAATATATGATTTCTTTCAATTCCGTATCTCTTCATTTAACTAAATGAAGGATTTTCTTTTCTCTGATCTAAATAAGGATTTTTAGTATAAAATTAATTTGAATTGATTGGAGGAATTTTTTGATTTTTTTTCTTTACTTTCTACATCAATTCGCCTTGGATTATATTTAAATTATCATTTAATGAATTTTATAGTTAATTATTTTAAACAAGAGATATTTACACCAAAATTATAATCAATTCCCTTACTAAATCGCTTTACTTAATCTGAGTACTTATTTAAGTAGTCATTAATCAACCATCCTATTTATGGTTCTAACAACCTCATCTCCACATATTCTGCCGAACAAGATGCCCTCTATTGAAACAACCACACCGTATATGTATGGATACAGGATTTCAATTATTTGTGGATACAGAATTTTATTTCTAACATTTTTTACGTCTCAACTTTATCTACTTTAACCCTCTTTTATATGCTATTTAGTTCTAAATTTGTATTCCTCTCTCAAGAGGAGCTTACTCGAGATTAATCTTCCCTTGCGTTTCGAATTTATCGTAACACAGTTTCCTCCTCCGATTATTTTGGCGAGTTATGTGGCATGGCCTTTGAAGCCTTCTTATCATTATTCTAATTTGGAATGTGAAAACTTAGGTAACGCTCAATAGCCTAACCGCTTTTTCAATCCAATGGCAAAAATCCCAAAACTCCTTTCATCTTCTCATAGATTTTTCTGTCAAACGTATGTTACCCTGATCAATAAAGTAGAAATGGGCACACGAAATCAAATGATTTGACGATGCTATTATACTGGCTCGCAATGAAAACCAAATTGATTATGTTGATTTCATCCCATTTAACAGACTTTCTATGATCACGGCCCAAGGGCCATGCTTACACTGACCCCGCCAACGTTGAATGCCAGCTGAATCTTTCCATCACTACCTCGCCTTTATAGTCGCCCAATTCTGTTTGCTGTTACGGGATCCTTTTTTTCCCCCAACACCGAGCTCTATGCCTATCATCACATTTTCTCCCAATGGAATTATATGTTCCTCGCCTTTGCTCTATGCCTCGGCCCCTACTCTTCCTTATCGGAATAACTGTACTCTGTGTCCCTCTACTCCCATTTTCGGTATGCTTGGACGCCCAATATGAGTATTGCCAAAATACAGGTAGGACTTGTGGCAATGTTTCTTTTGTGTATCCTTTCGGCGTAGGAAAGCGTGGATGCGGTCTACCTGGCTTTCAGATCACCTGTTCGGAGGGCGTAAGTCCAGTAATTGCGATTCTTGGACAGAATTACACAGTATTTACGGTTAGCTATGATATCAACAGCTTAGTCATTTTCAGGGACGAGAACTGCCAGTTTTTAGATGGCATTATAAGCGGGGAAGTTGCAGACAGCAACTTCGTCGTTACGAGTAGAGTGAACTGGACTCTAAACGTGTACAGATGTAAAAGACCTGATTTAATGGATGCAATGCGCTACAGAAGCAAAGACGAGATCAAGCAATGTAATGGTACTGTCTATTACAGTGTGTTTCAGCAAGAGATTCGGGGATGCCCTTTAACAGAACAAATAATTCAGGTAGCATTAGCGCAATGGTCTCCCAAAGATGCAAACAGAGATCAAAGTTGTATGTTGTGTCAAGCAAGTGGGGGAGTATGTGGTTACGACATTTCGAATTCAACTGCGCCTTTCGTCTGCTATTGCAAGGATGGACCCCATACCAACAACTGCACACATGGTACTCTTAATTCATTTATATTTCTGTACAAGTGAATGAATTCCTCTCAATGTTTTCGTTGAGTAGCCGTGCAGTTAAATAGAATGACCTTAACCTGATTGCCATTTATATTTTTGAAGGTGGAAACTACGTGAACGTGGCCGCGGCAATAGGTAAAGATCTGCTCACAACTATTTGCGTTGAATATTTGTTGACAGGTGTCGGTGGGTTTATTGATTATTAATGAATCATTTTATTTACTTCAGGTGGTCTCTTTGGAGCGACTATCCTGGTAGTAGCAGGAATATCAACGTGTATAAGTGTGGGAAGGAGAAGAAGAGGTCGTAATTTCCGCGAGAGTTTTGTGGTTAGAGGCTTCAGAGATGATGAATACAAGGATATGGAATCGGCTATCCGGGGCAAGATAGGGACTCTGCCCATTTTCTCCTACGAAGTTCTGAGAAAAGCGACTAATGACTTCGACGACAAAAATCAATTAGGAGATGGGGGGCATGGTTCGGTCTATCTGGGTAAACTCCCCGATAGTCGTGCTGTGGCAGTGAAGAAACTGTATCATGATAATTATAAAAGAGTTGAACAGTTCTTCAATGAAGTGCAGATTCTTTCGACCTTTTATCATCCACATCTGGTTCGTCTTTATGGCTGTAGCTCTCCAAAGGACCGTGACCTGCTTCTTGTTTATGAATATGTGCAAAATGGTACTTTGGCAGATCATCTTCACGGGGAACGGAAGAAGGACAAAGGAGGTCTAAATTGGGATACCCGTCTGAAAATTTGCATAGAAACTGCCAAGGCCCTGGCATTTCTTCACTCCCTTGATCCACCTTTATTCCACAGAGACGTAAAGTCTGCAAACATTCTACTGGACGAAGACTTACATGTCAAAGTGGGAGATTTTGGGCTTTCACGATTTATGCCATTAGATGCGACCCATATTTCCACTGCTCCACAGGGCACGCCGGGCTACATTGACCCAGACTACCACATTTGCTTTCAGCTCACAGACAAATCCGATGTCTACAGCTTCGGCGTTGTTTTGATGGAAATTATATCGGCCAAGATAGCCGTGGACATTAGTCGGAGTAAGCCGGAAATTATCCTCGCTAACATGGCTATAGCAAAGATTCAAGCGGAAGCTTTGCATGAGTTTATAGACCCAAATCTGGACATGGACTCAAACCCTGACCACAAAGTTACGGTTACTGCAGTTGCCAAATTGGCTTTCAAATGCCTTGCACCGCACAAAGAAGATAGACCAGATATGAAGAACATTGTCACCGAACTTGAACAAATCAAACAAAATGGAAGGCAGTCTAAGCATCCTGCTTTTGATCCTCCGTCCCCAATTTCTGTTCAGGAAAAGTGGCACAGCATTGGAAGCAGTACTGAAAATAGCGAGTGATCAGTATAGATACAGTTTTACCGTTTTCTTTCATTTCCACAAACTTACAGCCGTTTTCTTTCATTTCCACAAACTTACAGATAGATGTTGTATAACTTTTTTATTTTTTGAACATAGATGTTGTATAACTTTTTCATTTTTTGAAGTTATTGTATCTTCTTCCTCTTTTAATCTTAAATCTATATTATTATGTCTATTTTTTTTAATATTTTGTTGGAAAAAACCTTTGCCTCATAAACAAGGAAAGGAATCTTATACATGGAATAATGTTTTTAATTTTTTTTAAATATTATATATTTTTTAATTTTTTATAAAAAATTGAGTATTATTTTTAATTTTTTAAATATATTTATTTATATTTAAAAATATATATCTCATAAAAATTAAAATATTAATTTAATATTTTTAATTAAAATTACTTCTTTTAATATTGTATTTGTAACTATATCGTATATATTTTCATAATATATCGAACTACTACATAATATATATTTTCATAATATATAGAACTTCTTCCTAGTGTTGTTTCAAAATGGATGTTTACAGTGCATGTTGTAATTGAAAAATGTTCAATGCTACAAGTAGATTTCAGCGATATGATAACAGGGTGATATCGAATTTATTTATTTAATAAAGATGATGTGATTACACGAGATTTTATTGATATGAAAAGTTTAGAAATGAATAAAATATACAAGTTTTTTTATTGACAAGTTTGGTTTTTTATAAAACCTATCATTAAAATATGCTTTTGGTATAATTAATATTATTATTTTAAAATTAATTAATTAATAAATATTTATATTTAGTTATTTATTTAATAAAAAAAATTGGTATAATTAATATTATTGTTTTAAAATTAATTAATTTTTATATTTATTTGTTTATTTAATAAAAATGATGCTTTTGGTATAATTAATATTATTATTTTAAAATAAATTAATTAATAAATATTTATATTTAGTTATTTATTTAATAAAAATAATTGGTATAATTAATATTATTGTTTTAAAATTAATTAATTAATTAATATTTATATTTATTTGTTTATTTAATAAAAATATGTGATTCCAAAATATTTTATTGATATGAAAAGTTTGGAAATAAATAAATCAATGTTATTGTTTAAAAATTAATTAATTAATGAATATTTATACTATGTTGTTTTTAGCTGAAAAATGTTAAATATTATAAATAAAAATCATTCCAGCCAGGTGATGATATAACATTTATATTTGTTTTTTTATTAAGAAAAATGATGTGATCAAAGAAATCTCAATGCTATGATAACATGGGATAATATACATATAATTGATCATCATTTTTATATTTTTTTCCATGATCAATGTTATTAAATCATAATTATTGATATGATTACAAAAAATTGATTAAATCATAATTATTGATATGATTATTTTTTTCCATGATCAATGTTATTAAATTATAATTATTTAATAAAAATAATGTGATTACAAAATCTTTTATTGATATGAAAAGTTTGGAAATAAATAAATCAATGTTGTTGTTTAAAAATTAATTAATTAATTAATATTCATACTATATTGTTTTTAGCTGAAAAATGTAAAATATTATAAATAAAAATCATTCCAGCCACGTGATGATATAACATTTATATTTGTTTTTTTATTAAGAAAAATGATGTGATCAAAGAAATCTCAATACTATGATAACATGGGATAATACACATATAATTGATCATCATTCTTATATTTTTTTTCCATGATCAATGTTATTAAATCATAATTATTTAAGTAATGTGAGGTGATATTTTTTATATATATTTTTCACGATCACTATCATCAAATCGTAATTAATCACTACCATCAAATCATAATTGAGTCATGTGATGACATCTTAATATTACATTATTAAATCATAATTGATCACTACCATCAAAATGGAGTCATGTGAGGACATCTTAATATTACATTATCAAATCATAATTGATCACTACCATCAAATCATAATTGAGTCATGTGAGGACATCTTAATATTACATTTATAGTTTGTGATGTGAGGATATCACATTTATAAACTAGTAAATATGTGAATATGTGATATAGATTAGAAGTAGAGATTTTATTTATATTTTCATATAATAATAATATATAATATATTATTATATGTAAATTTTAATATTTTTAGTTGTTATTTTTATATTATTTGGTTTTGTTATAGGTTTTAAGTTTTTTTTATGTTTTATTTTTTTTTTAATATAAAAGCATTGAAGTAATATTAACAATCGGATGGGGTGTCATATAGTGAAAGGACATCATTCATCCCTCTTATGACTCCAACCATGGCAAGTCGTCCCTTCTCATCTCAATCTTGAATGGAGGGTGACCTTAATTACTTGCAGAGGAAGGGAGGACAACTCCCTCGAGTCTGGTTAATAGCGGTTTTGAGGATTAATGGTAGGAGACAGGTGAGTACAGCGACCTTAATTACTTGCAGAGGAAGGGAGGACAACTCTCTCGAGTCTGGTTAATAGCGGTTTTGAGGATTAATGGTAGGAGACAGGTGAGTACAGCGGTCATGTCCACCTCGGGGATATTTATCTCGCCATGCTCTGGCTGGCATTATTTCGCCTTCGAGCTTCGTCACCTTGCTCGCTCTGAGAATCGGATTACTGTGCAGTGGGTTCTCCTGGCAGTTTTCCAATGGAGTCTTCACCCCCTATGGCTCAGTCATGCCAAGGGAGAGAGGTAAACCGAGACAGGGACCTACCTGGTACAGCTACATTGCCCAGCAGAGACGCTTGTTGCAACTGGAACGGGCCCTATCCATAGCTAGAACTCAACGCACTGTGAGGTTGTGAACTCCACCAATGGCCTACGTCGAGGAGGAATTTCCAGAGGAACCTATCCATGTTCCATCGGAATCCCTCCTCTACACTTTCCTAGACGATTTCTTGTTCTTTAGCACCAGCAAGGCTAATTCAGGTACCCAGGTGGCCATGGAAGGCGCCACTTGTGTAGTCGAGAAGGAATTCCCCGAGGAACTCCCCCACATGGCTTAGGGCGCTTCCCTCCAGAACAACACCAGTGAAGATGATGTAGGAGTTGAGGCAGTCAAGGATGGAGCCACCGGCACCATGCAGGAGAACCTCCCCATCTTGGTGCCTCCACCGCTAAATGTAATTCTGGAACTTGACCCAACTCCCCCCACTCTCTTCAGCTAGGAGCAGTTGGAGCTCATTTTCGATCTCAGAAGCCACATGGTGGACCATCTTCATCGGGACACCCTCATTAGCAAGTGGATTGACATGCTCTTCGACACATTCTCGAATGCACCGACCAAGCAGCGTTGTCTGACCTGTGTGCAACCCTTCGTGTTACAGCCCAGTGACGACACTCTTCCTAGAGCTTCACACGACGGATCCCCTGGTGCCAATGATTAGCTTCTGGTTATTGTGTACTGGTACTCTGCATATTTCCTGTATCGTTTTTTGTACTGGGACTATGCATAAGTTCTGTCTAGTTTTCTTTTTTTAGTTGTTAGTTTGTTCTAGATTGCAAAAACATATCTGTCAAAACAAACAGCTGCCACCTGCTCTGGTTTCCAATTGGCAGGGCAAGTGGCGGATGGATTTTTTGGCTGAAAATATAACAGGCGACCACTTGTTCCAGTTTCCACTAGTTTGGCAGAACAGGTGGCAGGCCAACGACATGTGTCTTTTTGTACAATGACAACACAGTAATAGGATTTACCTCTTTTTTATTTACAAAAATAAACATTAACAATCACAAAATGTATAAGAGATGTTTATCTTGAAAAACTTTTACTTGAAAACTAAAATATAAAGATATATCTTTATTCACTTTGATCAATTTTCCATTCACCTTGATCAATTTTCCATTTACCTTGATCAATTTTACAATGAAGTTCTTCAAATCTTTAAATAGACTTCATCACATGTTAATACCATAGTCAAATACCATGGGTTACCCTTTACCATGAACCCATAAACTACCAATGATAAATTGGCTTCTTTACTAGTGTTAATATAACTTTAACTCATATCTTTCAATAAGAATTTTACATTCAAGAAAAAAAATACTTCTCTCTACATTTAAGGAAACAAATGTTTCTAACCATTAGAACTAGTCAGTTTGTAATTAGGTCCACTCAAGTTATACATTCATGTTGACCTGATTTAATATGCATTATTTTTATTAAGATATTAATTTAATATATAATTTTCAATTAACCCAATAAATTAACTCAATTCACTAAATACTGTAATTTTACAAGCAAAAGATCATGAGATCAAATCTTCTAACCCACTCCCTTTGTAAATATCATTGAATCATAATCGATAAAACTATAACCAATACCCACGGAACAAAATCCTCCCCAATTTTTCGCTATGCAATGCAATTAAGTCAATCAAACAATGAATCTCAAACAAAACAATCCATTTCAATCAACATGCTTGGGTTGAAATTAGTGCGATGGATGAACGTCATAACTTCTATTTGCGGAAAAGCCTGTAACTGAAAATGGCGGTGGCCCTGCCAACGGCGGGCAAGTTTGAATGTTTCTACGCGTTGAACGCCTGTTCTGTTAGGAAGGAGTCGACGTCCATGGCACTTAGGGAGGCACGGCGAATAGGCATGACACGTGAGCAAAGTAGCCGGAAATGAATACTCGGCACCGGGCACATCTCTGGTCTGATCACGCTGAAAGCGTAGGTGGAGTAATGCACCGGATCCCGTGGCAGAGTCAAGTTTGGCGATGTTCAAAAAAACAAAAAGTCCTTATATCCGTGACGTGAATTTGAGCGAATCCATGGATATAAAGTCAAAAGTTAGCAGGTGCAGAGTAGGTATGAGTGAGATGTTTACTGACCGTGAACTTTGGCATGATCCACCCGCAGCGTTGAATAAGAAATAAAGGTGTTTTTAGATTCCATATGTCAAACCATATCCCTTTCCTCCGACGGTGCACGATCTACAATACGACGGTCCATCGGATTGTACTAAATTCATTCAAATTAGTAAAAGTTCTCACAATCGACAAGTGGCCAATCTGTCTAAATTCATTCAAATTAGTAAAAGTTCTCACAATCGACAAGTGGCCAATCTGTTGATTCCCACCATATAATTAGAATAGTTTAGTTGAAGATGATGTGTAATTTTTTTTAAATTTAAACCTATTTTTAAATTAGAATTATTAAAAAAAATATTAAATGTAAACCTATTTTCTATTTTTAAATTAGAATTATTAAAAAATTTGATTTGATGGGAGTATAACTATCATTCTTCTCAATCAGTCAAACTAAATTTAATCGACAAAATAAAATCAGTCTAGATTCATGTTAAAGTGGGATTTATCCCATTTCTCAACTTGTAATTTTTTTATTATTTTTTTATTTCATTTTATTTTTTTATTATTATTATTTTTTTAATTAAATAAATTTATTTTTTTATTATTGTTGTTTTTAAAATTAACTTAATTTTATTTTTATTAATTAAATTAATTTTTTTATTAATTAAATAGATCATATAAAGTCTAATGCCTCATCATCTTTACATCTCCCTCACCTCACTATTCTAAATGCAATAAAACTCATTATCTTTAAATTTTAAAATTTAATATTCTAAAATATAATATAATAAAAAATATTTCAAAATAAAAATAAATTATTTTAAATTGATGAATTTCCACAAAATTATTTTCATTAATATAAAAATCATTTTTACTCAAAATGGAAAACAAAGATTCCATCATATAAATTTTAGTTTTTTTTATTTGTTTATAAATTAATTCAAATATTCCATCATATAAATTTTAGTTTTTTTAATTGGTTTATAAATTAACTAAAACAATTTTTTTTATTTGTTTATAAATTAACTAAAACAAAGATTCCATCATATAAATTTTAGTTTTTTTTAATTTGTTTATAAATTAACTAAAAAAAATTCATCATATAAATTTTAGTTTTTTGTTTTTTTTTTAATTTATTTATAAATTAAATAAAACAAAAATTCCATCATATAAATTTTAGTTTTTTTTATTTGTTTATAAATTAACTAAAAGATTCCATCATATAAATTTTAGTTTTTTTTATTTGTTTATAAATTAAGTTATTATTAAGAAAATTTATAATCATTAATCATCTCAAGAGGATTTATATTTCAAGCTATTATAATAGATTCATAAAAAAGAAGTTTGATAGTTTTTTTGGGTCAATTATTTTTTTTTATATTATAAAAAATTTTAGAAATTTAAACTAACCAAAAAGATTATTGTAAATAATCTACTCACTTAAAACTAAGCACAATAAATGGATTATAAGACTTTCAAGAAACAACAAACATTACACAAAGATTATCTTGGGGAAAACTCTTTCAAGAGAAAATCTCACACTCCAAAGCAAGCTCAATGTATTTTTTAGCAATGATCAATAGTTACAAAACACTTTCAAAGTTGTGTTCTTAATAGAGTAATCAGGAACATTCTCATTCTTACTTTTATCTCTAGATCAACTCAGACCTACATCATGCACTCGAGGACTACACCAGCCACCTAAGTCTCTATGAGACAACAAACCAACTTCTAAGGCCTATTCAATCAGGCATTTTATATTAATTACTTTATGACCAATTCAAGATTAATCCAACATTGTCCCCTTAAATTTGACTTGGGATAACCACCTAACCCCCTCAAAGTTTATAACTAAGCATCTAAGAATATGACATGTCTTCCTATCACATAGTTCTACATCTAAACCTTAGATTGGTGTTCCAACAAACCAGGGGTACATCTGCCTTAATAGGTCTTATAGTTGTATGCCCATTTACATGTGACTAGTACACAACTCCAAAAATAAATGCTGACAAATGTAGATATGAGCATATTATGCTTGAAGCATCTACCTACTTCATTATCTACATCGTATCTACTCCATGAACCAGAGACTTCTTCATCCACTCTGTGTTTGTGTGGTGTTGTTACACCATCCTCAATCCTCATTATGAATTTCCTAATGCTTTCCATTGTTGAGCCTCTACACTCACCACTATAGTGAATCAACCTCACTCAATCTCTTGCAATCTGCCAAGCCATCACTAGATGTAGTAACCCCTTAGGGCCCAGATCCTACCTCGAACGTTTTCAATAGACATTCTTGCAACTCTTGCTCTTTTATTTTTATCCAAAAAGAATGTGCCAAAGGAAATAAAACCTACTTCCCTCCAAAATCATGCTTGTCTCTTCCCATTCTATTTATTTAAGCTTCTACTTGGTCTAACAACCAAACTTCTCGTGGCTTGATGCATATTCAAGCCCATCCAGTCCACCACATTCAAGAATCATGTGCCCAAAACTTATTTCCATAATGTGGACTAAATCTAATGCTTATTATGCAAAGAAAATATTTTAGCTCAACTCATTATTATGGAGGTGCCCCCTTTTTACATGGCCAACTAAGCATACAAAAGGTATAAATTTTAACTTTACCTTATTTGTTTGACTTAGCTACAAACATTTTACATTATCTACCAAGGGACCATGGAGACCAAGTTCATCTCAACACTATGAATGCTTGTGCATATTGTGCATTCAACCACTTGAATAATGACCCACAAGGGCATGCTCTTCAAGTATATTTGATCCGGATTTATGAGCGGAACAAAATGAAACCACAGATTTATAATATTAACACAGAGACACAGTGAACAATAAAAAAGATGCAGTAAAACTTGACTTCTATTAAATAAGAAATATGTTGAGAACTATAAAATGCATATTGAAAACAAGCTTGCTAAAATGGTGACAGCTTATCTCTGAGAAGAGATGTGACGACTACACTCATTCACAAGAAGATGAGTAAAATGAGACTATTAAGGAATTTTTACAATAAGAATGAATGTCAAAACCATAGACATCCAAAAACCTAACCCTAGGAGATGAAGCGCCAA
>CBVK0100407788.1:0-11414 GCA_900067695.1 Picea abies | reverse complement strand
GTACATCAACTTCCCGGGGTAGTAACTTTTGCATACGATCTCCGTTTTAGGCGTGTGATAGCCTGTTGGAAAGGTATCGCTGAGGAGATTCATTTCGGGGGCTCAATTATTTCTTTGGCCATCATTGAGGAGATTGATACCGAAAAACCTTCATTTAGGCCCTCAAAATGGCCCCGGAAGTAAAAACTGCTAAAAATAGTAAATTGCCAAAAATGTCAGAAAACTGTTTTGAGACAGTTGGAAAAGGTGGGTGGCCACCGATATCCATCTGGATCAATTATCGTTGGTTATTTCGTTCCCTCACAATCATGATTGTAACCCTTACCCAGTTGCAGAGGGATTCCCGACAATTGCTATGTTTTTTCTTCAAACCCCGAGTCATGGTCGTTGACGTGTTCTTACTGTCTTTTAATCGAAGTCTCTCAAGATCCAATCTTGGGTGACCCCAACGTTAATACATGCATGCATGTTGTGGATTGATACAAGTTGTATCTCGACGTTATGTCAAACGGATGTGTGCATCCTCACTGGTGTTGTTGTCAAGTTGTTCGGCTCTTAAGTAATGCATAGATATGTTATATCTATGTGTTTTCTTTTAATAATTGCCACTGTTCAATTAAATTTTGCCTCTCCTCTACAAGTGTTAAGTGCACTATGTGCAATGGCTATTTTACCCTACCCGTCTTTCTCTCCTCGGTGGTTAACTATTGGTTTCGTTGCCCAGACTGGGAGTAATAAGAAGATTGTGTGGCTCTGTGTCTTTTTCGAAAGGTATTTTTGCCTGTGGTTGATAAGTCTCGAAAGACCTCCAACTCTCTGTGTTATTGTTAAAAGATGAATGTGCTCTTGTTGTCTCCCTGCATTTATTTTTACACAACCCAATTTAGATTCCAACTGTCTTTGCTCTCTTCGGGCACCTTCTAGGTTGCCAAATATTGGTTTATTAGTGAAATGGTTATGGAGGTTTTTCGTTGAGTCTCTGTCTCGTCCTTCTATGATAAATTGGTTGAACAATTACAAATGGAAACAAGCACTTGCATACAGTCGAGATCTGTCTTCTTTTCATTGTGGTTTCACTCACTGTGTTTCTACCAGCGTGGTCTTGATTGCATATGGAGATACCTGTGTGGTTTTGCTAGGCCAGATCAGGGTTATGGCCAGTTTTAAAAAAATGATGCCTGTGTGTAATTGGTTACTTTCACTTCATATATATTATTGGATCATCATACAGATTACCAATGGTTTTAAAAGGAAGTTATACCCACAGAGATAAGGCTCAGGGTTTATTGTTTTGGTTGACTGATGTTTCATTTCAAGGTTTTGTGATTGATATGATGAAGGTTGTGTATAATCAGGCATGCTTTGAAGTATGTTCACGTTTTAAAAAGAAACATGTGTATATTTTAATTGGGCCTGATTGTTAAACGATGAATGTTGATTGTTATTGTGATGCATTATGGACTATCAAGGATAGATGTCGAGCATATTGTTGTGCGTTTGTTTGATTATTTCTAAAAAAGGAAAGAAAAGAAAGACATGATCAACGCTTTATAAGTTATGATTGCACATACTGTTATGAATTGAGAAATTTTGGGAAAGTTAATTATTGGAACAATAGACAGTTTGGTATAAAATTGAGAGACAATGTTTTATGATTATTGATTATTTAATTTGTTGTACGAACAATGTCCATTAATCATCCCATGTCATTTTCTAACCTTTTCACTCATTACGAATCCCCTCAAAATCCCAGATTCACTTTGCCCACCCTGTTCTTAAAATCAAATTAAAATTAAATAGAAACTTTATATTACAACAATTAAAAGATGACACAGAGATGGGTCACAGTTGGTATGTTTTGTTATTGCAACATAGTTGATTGTTTAATGATTTGTTGAGCAGTAATCATGTTCTTACTCCCTTTCATTTTATCACTTTTTTCGCTCAATACAACTCCCTCAGATATCCCAGAACCCTTATTCACCCCCTGCTCATTGACAAGTATTAAATGATTTTTATGGATTGGATTGCATGGGTCTGATGTGATTGTTGAGACAAACTTTGTTTCATATTAAAGAGATGTCATGTATGGTTTGTTTAAGAAGCTAGTTGCTAATAAACTTTGCATACAAGATGTGCTTCTTCAGTAAAGGGAGGCCATGGCCGAAATAACAGGGGAAGAGGGAATTGGAACAGAGGCCCTAGAAGACCAAGATTTTCAATACATTTTGATGCAGATCCACAAGATTTAAACCAAATCTTCCAAGCTGGATTTTTCAATTGGATTGGACAAGGGGTAGTCCAACCTAAGCCAGAAAGGCCTCCCTTCCAACCCTAGCATGTGCCTGGTGTCCCTGTCCCCCTTCATGTCTCATTACAACCTAAAGTCCCTGAAAATGATGGATGGCAAGAGATTGTTCACCCAACAGTCTCCCAATACCATGGCTGGCCAAATTTGTCTCTACTTGCTCCTCCTCCACTAGTTAACCCAAATGTCCAAATTGCCCCTGCACACTCACCTGTACAGTCTTCCCACGCAAGCAAGAGACTCAAAACCTAAGCCCACCACACACATTATAAAGAAAAAGTTGTTGTTGCCCCCTCCTCCCCCTCAAGTGATTCAGCCAAATCTGTTTCATCCCGCATGCACTTGAGAGATGAATACTCTCATGTTATCAGTGAGATCAAGCCTAAAGGCTCTACACAGCCTAAGGCTAATTCAAAAAATTCAAAGGGAGACGTAAGCAACAAAGGGAAAATTGCCTCCCAAAGTGGCAAATATGGTTTTTGAGTATATTTTATTAATGATTGTTGAGAACAGTGGACTGCTAAAGTTTTTGGATAGCATACTATTTTTGGATATTTTGGATATTATATTTTTTGGATATGGTTTAAAATATCATTGATATTTAATTTTCAAATTATGAGAATGATGATGGGAGCCACAAGGAGGGATGTGTTTGATTGATTGACTAGTTATGTTTATTTTTGTTGTTAAGAAGCTAAAGGGAGTCACAAGGGGTCCCACCTACTAGTTAATATTTATTAAAGACCCTTATTATTATTATATTAATTCTTCCCCTAAACTAAAAGTTAGTTGAGTTTTAGTTAACTTAACTAAAAGAGGTAGTTGAACCACTTCAACTAATTTTGATTGCTTAAATGCAAAAATAGAAGGAAGAACAAGTGGAGAATAGAAGGAGAAAGCATACTAAGGTATGCTCTTGAGTTTTATTGAGATAGTCCAGTTTTCATTCATTCTTTAATTCATTAAAAGCCTAAGTCTCTTTTATGACAGTAGGGTACTATTGTAGACAACAAGATTCAAGGCTGAATTACATCATTCATACACTTGTTTTCAGAGGTGTTGATCTATCTTTGATAGTCTGTGTAGACTCGTTTGTTTATGAATTAAATTTCATGACTGATAAAGGATATTGTGTAGAGTCGAGTGGGCAACAATCTGTGGCAAGTTGATCCATCTTTTAAAGTTCAGTTTTTTACTTTCTGTTAGAAATCCTTTTGTATGGTTTTCATCGGGGACATCTAAGTTTGCCTTTGGTCCAAACTCCCTTAGGGATTTTTGTAAAGAGAACGATTCTTTTGATTTCTTGGAATGAAATAAGTGATTGCCATTAGGTCTCATCTGTGTTAATATGTGACTTGGTATTTTTGCTTTTGTCTCCACATTTACTTTTGCATCTGTTATATTCAAAAAATTATACAAAAATGTTGAATTTTACAGTAATTTTTTATTTATAAAAAATCAGCCTAAGCCCTTGTAACTAATACTTGAGGATTAGGAAACAAAGTTTGAGGCTATAAACATAGGGTGATATTCTTGTCTATCTTGCCTTAGCCAAGCAAGGTCTGAAAATGCTTGAGTAAGATTATTTCATATCTTTTCCTCAACACCCCCCCTCCAGAATCCTACCAAACCACCCTCTGAGACCGCTCCTCTCCCTACTCAACACCTATCTTCCACACTCCCGATACCTCTCTCCCCTCACATCTACTTCCCCCCTCTCACTACATGTCACCTCCCGCTTACACTTCCCCTCTCACCACACGCCACATGTCCCCTCATTCTTGATACCGTCCACCTCTCCTCCTATACTTCCCTTCTTCCTACCACTTACACTCTCGCCTCCACTCATCCCATATCCTATTTGACACTTGTCCCCATGTCATCCTATACGTAACTACTTTCCTCCTCCCAAAATCGTTTTTGAACAGTCATTGTCCGAGGTGATTTACAGGATAACCAAGGCACATTTTGAGAAACCGAAAGAGGTTTTTGCTCAGAATGGACCAATTTACAATAACCTCTCCCATATTTATCATATCTGTTACAGATTGGGAGAATTGAGAATATCTTTGGGTCCTATTTTCAGGATTTATTTGCTTCCTATTTTACACATCTTTTTCAAACGTAGATCCCAGATAGATGGAGAGGAATTTCATAAAATCGTGAGACATTTTTGCTCAAAACAAGTTGATCCACAAAAACCTCCCCCAGATTTTACACAACTATCTCAGATTGAGATATTCAAAGAGATCGCTGGATCCTATTTTTCAAAATTTCGGGAGGCAAAAAGTCAAAAGAACATATGGCTAAGAGATCGGATTCAAAGGCACCGATCACCCATAGATCCCATCAAAACAATGCCATACCTCTGAATGAATATCAACAAACCTCTCTGATTGTAATAGTTAGTTTAGATTTTTCTTAAAATAAATCCTGCTCATTTATGACAAGATCCTTTGTAAACAACTGATAAATACTTCCCATTTCAAAGTATTGTGGGTTGGGACATGTACGTAGGATAGGATCAATATTGTAAAGCAGCTCACAGAGCCCCTTTTGATCAATTTTCAGCAATACATATGTAATTACAGGATTCTCGTGTCACTTATGTTGGTGAAGTACATCTATCTTTGTATACATGTTTTCACTGTTTTTCAGCTATTATCCATAACTTTTGAATTATTCAGCAGAACATTAGGAGCATAATTTGTTTAAATGTACACTCTACCTCTCGCTGTGAATAATTTCCATGTTTTCTACTAGAAGGTCAGTCCCATAATTCTTGATTGCTCTGGTACAATCTTATCTTTTCAACTTTCCTTTCACATCACTCAACAATCTTAAGAATCCAACAAAGTGCCTATCTTGCCCTGTAATGTTTCCAGTAGAATATGTCTTGATTGAACACAACCTCTTTGACTCCATTTGCCCAATGGCCCATCTTGCTTGTTCCAACCAACAATTCAAAAAACCAAACCTTGTACTACCATAACTAGCATAAAATTCCCAGCCAACAAAGCTAAATCTTATAGAGAGATCCTTCTTTGAGTCTAGGACAGATAGATTATGGATTCCAAAGTGGTTTTGTAGTTACCTTTGTCAACTTCTTCCTCAACCTGAGAAATTACAGAGTGCTAACATAGTGGTGACCATACTGGGGAGCTGAACATTTCATGTTCCTCATAAAAACATATCAAGTTCTAGATCTGATTACTGATGGTGGACATTGATTAGACACAAGAAGGTCGAATCATCTACCCGGCGAATCCAAATCAAAGACTCCACTGGAGGAAGAACCTGAAACATGACAAGACAATCTGAAAAAACCAGGTATTCAAGTTGGAATTTTATTCAAGACATAATAGGCTTTATTTTTAATTATTTCTTCTCTTTTCCTGATCCTGGTCAAGACCATATTGCTGAGACTTATGATAATCATTTTCAACTTGATGAGACTCAAGAAACCAAGGCTATTTTTACAACTGTTGTACAAACCCCCATACCCTTTAAAGTCCCGGACAAATACAAGCTTCTCACCTTACCTCCTATACTCCATGATTTCCCTGAAAATTATCACAAATACCTTCCTAGGTTTGATGGAGAATATGGTAACATCACTGCTGAAAAACACATTCAGGGTTTTGAAAATTTTCTTGATCTTTTTGAAGTTGAAGAAGATGATGTCTGTATCAAAAATTTTGCTCTATCTATGCAAGGTAAAGCTAAAGAATGGTTCAAAAAATTTCCAGCTATAAGCATTGGTGATTTCCATCAATTTGTGAAAGTCTTCCTTGATAAATGGGTGATCAAGAGGAATCTTTTTCTCATTTTAGAAGAATATGATCATTTGAAAAGACATCCATGATAAACAGTGCAACACTTTTCAGCCAGGTTCAATCAAGTCTACCATTCAATGCCTGTTGATATAAAACCTCCTCCTGGTTTAGCTCTCTTACACTACCAGGATGCCTTTGATCCGGAAATGGCATTTCATTTAAGAGAAAGGAATACTACAACACTTGAAAAAATGCTTAACAATGAAATAGGTGTAGAAGCTAATTTGTTGATAAAAAAAGTCAAAGTTAAAAGCAGAAGAAAAAGAAAACACAGAGAAGGAGAATATGGCATCTTCAGAAGTGAAACTAGACATTCCGGCAAGCACAATGAAAGAAATGACGCGGAAGATTACCATGAGAAATGAACTTGCTATTCAAAAACACCATGTTCCATTTTTTGCAGAGAAAGAAAGGGTCAGTGTTCCTAAACATTTTGTTGTTCATCCTGGGTATCATAGTTCATAAAATGATTTTTTAATGTATTCACTTCATGCCATGGACAAAGATGAAACTAAAAATAAGTTTTTGGAGGAGCAATCAAATGTTCTAATGTGTATGCTTGGTGACTTTTCTTATATGGATGATCTACCCAAGTATGATCAATATGATGATGACTACATCAAGGTTCACTCTTCAAAGAAACCATCAACATGTTTTTTGGAAGAAGAAGCTCAATTACAACAACTCAAATATGACAATCAGCCTGTGCATAATAATCATAACAGCAATGAAGAAAATGCAGAAAATTTCAAAGTAAGTGAAAAGTCTATACCCTTGTGTTTCTCCTCATTTCAATTTCTGAGAGGAATCTATAAGCAAGAAAACCAACAAGTTGTCAATAGAAGGAATGGAGAATTTTCTGATGAATCAGTTGAGGATGTCATTTGTGATATGGAAGTTGTTCTAGCTTTGGAATTATAGCCCCTGAGTTATATTGATTTTCAAACCACAGATGAATTGATGCATCATGATTTTGTACCATTAAGTTTTGATTCATTCCAAAATTTTAAGAAAAATGTTGCTAATATCTCAGAAGCAAGGACAGGTAAGCCTATAGAAAATCATGTAGCCTCATTGAAATCATTGTATAATAAATTGCAGCAGTCATCTCAGTTTCTAGAGGATCCAATAGCTGATGTTTTGGATGATATGCGTAGTCAAGGTCATGTTCCATTAGCTACCTATGAGCTTAAAAGCAATCATGATAAAAACTTGATCAGGAAATCGACTTCACTATCTTGTTCAGCAAGAGTCTCATTACAAAGCTCTTCTGAAAATTTGCAATTAAATCAGAAGTGGTGTGATGATATAGATAACATAAGTGCAATACCCAATTATGACCTTGAGTTTGTTGAATACTCTGAACACCAAGAAATGGGTCATGTTTATCATGATCCCATAGCTATCTATATGGAGAAGTTTTTTCACTTCAGAATTCCAATCGATTTCCACTGAATCTTTGTTTTTATGGTTCTGAAGCACTCTGTTGTGAAGATCAAACTAACAATCAGTTTCTGGTGCCCTTACAATCTCTAGTTCTGAGTTTTGTTAAAACTAGTGAAAAAGCAGAGTTATTGGATCAACTGTTGGATTGGCTTCATTGGCATTTTCCCATTACCTTATTGAGCAATAATTTCAGCAGGTGAGAATAGGATTGTATATAAATAAGCTTACTAAGTAAGAATCTTTTCAGTGGTCATATTTCCAGTGTGCAAACACGCTAAGTGCTAAGAGCATTTTTTAAGCATCTTTTTAGTTTCAGTTCAAATTTCAATACACAGATCAGATTTCTGTTTGAAATTTAGTCAGAGAGGTTTCATGATGGAACAGGTTGCGGGCTTGGGATTAGCCCAATGGATCAGGCTACTTAGTCTATGATGTTCTTGGCACCTCACAAGGAGAGCACCATCCCCAAGTGGAGCCACTGTTATAACCCTATATTTCATAGGATCAGATGGTGATTGAAATTTCTTCCTTCAGTGATTTTGTGTGGTAAATGATATTTCACTTTGCAAATAATTTCCCAAAGGAAAAAGGAAAGAAAACATAAGCAATAGGTTTGCATTTGAAAATATACCATTAAGTTACTTAAATTGGGTTATTGTAGCATGGGATAATAGAATTATATTGCAAAGTCTTAAAATGCAAGCTTGGCGCTTCACGACGCATGGTTTTATCCTAAGTTGGAAGGTGACATGGAAATTTGGTAGGTAGCGCTTAACCCTCATGCTAATCTCATAGGCGACATCTCCATCGCCCAGATTGACGGTCCTCAGTGCATTTCAAACCCCCCAACCTTTGTTCCTTTAACAGTGGGGGGGGGTCCGAAAAGCTATTTCTGTCTCTTATAACTACACATCACCTCCCTCTTACACTTCCCCTCTCACCACACGCCACCTGTCCCCTCATTCCCGTTATTGTCCACCTCTCTGCCTATACTTCCCTTCTTCCTACCACTTACACTCCCGCCTCCACTCATCCCATATCCCTATTTGACACTTGTCCCCACGCCATCCTATACGTAACCACTTTCCTCCTCCCAAAACCGTTTTTGAGCAGTCATCGTCCGAGGCGATTTCTAGGATAACCAAGGCGCATTTTGAGAAACCTAAAGAGGTTTTTGCTTAGAATGGGCCAATTTACAATAACCTCTCCCATATTTATCATATCTGTTATGGATTGGGAGAATCGAGAACATCTTTGGGGCCTATTTTCAGGATTTATTTGTTGTTTGTATTACACATCTTTTTCAAACACAGATCTCGGACAGATGGAGGGGAATTTCATAAAACTATGAGAGGTGTTTGCTCAAAACAAGTTAATATACAAAAACCTCCCCCAGATTTTACACAACTATCCTAGATTGATATATTCAAAGAGATCATTGGACCCTATTTTTCAGAATTTTGGGAGGCAAAAAGTCAAAAGAACAAATGGCTAAGAGATCGGATTCAAAGGCACAGATCACCCACAGATCCCATCAAAACAATGCCAGACCTCTAAATGAATCTCAACAAACCTCTATGATTGTAATAGTTAGTTTAGATTTTTCTTAAAATAAATCATGCTCGTTTACGACATGATCCTTTGTAAATAACTGATAAATACTTCCCATTTCGAAGTATTATGGGTTGGGACATGTACATAGGATAGGATCAACATTGTAAAGCAGCTCACAGAGCCCCCTTTGATCAATATTCAGTAATACATATGTAATTACAATATTCTCATGTCACTTATGTTGGTGAAGTGCATCCATCTTTGTATATGTGTTTTCACTATTTTTCAGCTATTATCCATAAATTCTGAATTATTCAGCAGAACATTAGGATTAGAACTTGTTTAAATGTACACTCTGCCTCTCGCTGTGAATAATTTCAATGTTTTCTACTAGAAGGTCAGTCCCAGAATTCTTGATTGCTCTGGTACAATCCTATCTTCTCAACTTTCCTTTCAAATCACTCAACAATCTTAAGAATCCAACAAAGTGCCTATCCTTCCCTGTAATGTTTCCTGTAGAATCTGTCTTGATTGAACACAACCTCTTTGACTCCATTTGCCCAATGGCCCATCTTCCATTTTCCAACCAACAATTCAAAAAATCAAACCCTATACTATCATAACTAGCCTAAAATTCCCAGCCAACAAAGCTAAATCTTATAAAGAGATCCCTCTCTGAGTCTAAGAGGGCTAGATCCTGGATTCCAAAGTGGTTTTGTAGTTACCTCTATCAACTTCTTCCTCATCCTAAGAAATTATAGAGTGCTAACACCATAAACATAAGAGACTTCCCACCTTGCTTAGATCTTGAAGGACCAATGAGAGCATTCATCCCTAAACCACCCTCCACCACTTGATTTACTATCTTTTTCCCAACGATTCTAAACCTAAGGAAGTACCTAGATGAACCCTCAATGCCCCAACCACTCTCCATGGAAGAACACCAATTATTCAACATGGTATTGGAATTTGGGATATTGGAGACTAGGGATAAGGTCACTTCTGCCTTACTAGATATCTCCCTAGTAGTTGGCAAGGGTAATACTTCATCAATTTTTTACTCAATAAGACTTAGATTGAGGAACTTATCCTACTTGAAACCATACCCAACTCCCTCACATACCTTAAACTAACCAAATTATAAGAAAAATCAGGAGAGGCATCAAAATTATGCTTACCTGATAACAAGGAATCATGCTAATGCAATGACTCTAACCAAATTCCTTGAGAGGTAATATCTCGACGATGGAGGACATAGAGCTCAAGGGCTTTAAATTATCCTTGGCCATTTGTACTTATCCACTAATGTTCAAAGCCACCTCCTTTGAAATTGGTTGAGAACCCTTGACCTCCTAAGCCATTCCAACCTCCTAAGAACCCTTACAACTAACATCGACCATCACCCCATCATCCTTATTAAAACCCTTTTCTATCCAAACCTTCTTATGAATTTTAAGCTCACAATTTACCACGAGGTGACCATGTCTATGGCATCTAACAACTTTGAAAGGAATTCCAAAATAATCCAAACTTTGGGAATCAGAAATAAGGCCCTGTTAAATGATCATTTCCTCAATGAATCCCTCCCTTAGGTATAGAGAGACCATAATTTTTCCAATGGTCACAATACTTGTAACCATAAAGCTCAGATCCACCTCCATAAATGAACCAATAGAATTTCCTATTTCCTTGAAAAACTTCCATAGACCAAAATTCCAGGTGTAACTTGGGGATTTTAACCCAAACTCGAACAATTAATGATTTCTCTATTTTTGCATCGAAGAAGGGGGACCATATATTGAGAATTAAAGGGGTTGAATCCCAATGCTAGATTTTTCCAAGAATCATTGACACATATCTAGCATCCTTAAATACAAAGGCCACCCACCCCATAGAAAGGAGATGAAACTAAGGCCGAAAACCTGTAATTTATTCCCAAGCCCGACTAATACAATATCTAAGAGTTTTTATTACACATCTGATCCAAATGGATATTGATGGCCACCCACCTTTTCCAACTAGCTCAAAACAATTTTCTGGCAATTTTGGTAATTTACTATTTTTAGCAGTTTTCACTTTCGGAGCTTTTTTGAGGCCCTAAACGATGTTTTTTTGGGAAAACATGTTTTCAATATGGAAGATCCTTCGATATTGCACCTAAAATGAATCTTCTCGATGATACCTTTCCAACGGACTATCATACGCCTAAAACAAAGATCGTATGCAAAAGTTACGACCCCGGGAAGTTGGTGTACTAACTTACCCAAACG
>CBVK0100407769.1:0-14090 GCA_900067695.1 Picea abies | reverse complement strand
CCCCCCTCTCAGTATCAACACATTACTTGTCCATTGTTTCTGACTGAGAAGAGATTTGTTAGGGCATCGTACATCTTCTTCGATGAGTCAAGATGGGAGATGTAGGGTATCAAGTGGTCTTTTATGGAATCGATGTAGGGTATCAAGTGGTCTTTTATATATTCCACTATGATACTCATAGCATTGATATGATTATCTTTGAACTTCTCCATAGTTGCAACGTTCTGTTTCTTTCTCTTTTCCTTCTTCAAACTCTGGCTTCACGATCTTTCCTTTCACGACATCCAACACTTTATTCTTGGCAAGGATGAGGTCAATCCTTGTCTTCCACGCTCTGAAGTTAGAGGCTCCATCTAACTTTTTCTCTGACTTCATAGAATAAGTCATGGCTGCTTTGACTTGGTCAAACCCTAGATTTGACCATAAACTCAAACTTCACGTCTTGGCTTGCTGAGAGTATCAGAAGATGCTCTAGGCTAGAGTGCACTAATCTATCCAGAGATTAGGTCAATCCATTCGCTTAAAGTGCCTCAACAAGAGGATTAGGGTTTCTGCAACTGCTCTTGCTAGTAACCCTAAAGGCAGTGTCTTGGAAGCTGCTTCTGCTAGTAACCCTAGCGACAGTTCCTCAACGAGCTCAATATCCTAGCGGCTATGTTTCCTTCCAGCGTTTAGACAGAATGAAGGAGGTGTGGGCCCATAACCTATTAGAATATGAAAGATGTGTGCTCGTTTTACCATTGACAATACCCTTGTCACCCAACCATAGGTCGAAGCCACCCTCTGAGCACCTTAACCTTGACAAAGAATCATTCTGGAAGAAAACCCTGGGCTAGATAGCCAAACAAAGGGTAGCACACCTTTGCCCAAGGATAACGTACCAACAAGAGATGATCAGATAGTCCAAACCCTAGCCAAGAGATAGTCCAAGCCAAACGTGATCAGGTAGCTGCAGCAGCTGCAATGGAAACTCTCCTCAAACCTGCGCACAAGACTGGGCACTGCAGTGCGCACAAGACTGGGCACTGCAGTGCGCACAAGACTGGGCACTAATTCTGAGACTGCCTACCAGAATGAGAATTGGCCTCCTGTATTTATACTAATTCTGGCCAACTGCCTGGGCCGACTTCTCATTCTGGGTATCTGTCTATTCAGTATATATTATTATTTCTGGCCGAATTCTTCTCTTGGAGGCTAATNNNTGAGCCGACAAGTCTTCTAGGGTTATTAGCCAACTCATTAGGGTTTCTTCTTGCTTCCCGAAGTATTCTATCCTTGTCAGGTTTACATGTGGAGGTAAATACCTCCCGTATCTACCATAATATCAACAACATGGTCATGTTTCTTGATACCTAACCACTGCTAACAAATAGTCAAGAATATACACATGAGTATTTAAAGTCTCCTAAGATATTTAAAATTTTTAATTGGTGAACTATTTATAAGTTGAAAAAGAAAGTATATAGAAAAGGATTTTAAGACTATTAAAAGGGAAAGTGATAAAGTTTAAAGAGTTATTATTAAATTTTATTTGAGGATCTTTTGCATTCAGTGCATTTTCGAAGAAGTACGAAGTGAACTATGACAACTACAAATAATCCTACATTTTTGGAAAAATATCCATTTTGTGCAATGGTGTTTAATTTTCAATAACCCTTTAGAAATAAAAATTTTAATTGCACAAATTGTCGAAAACCATTTATTCTAACAAAATATTAAAATGAATACAAGAAATTGGAAGACGAACTAGCATATTATAAGAGACCGATAGAAATTTACAAAATGAAGTTGTCATGGAGAAACTTAAGAGTAAATTGTATTCTTTCCAAGTAGAACATAAAGAGGAGTTGCATGCACAAATTAAAGACGAGAGAAAAAATTATGACAAGACCTTACTAGAACAAAATCAAGAAATCTCTTTCCTGAAAGATCAAAATTAGAAGTTAGAACAAGCTAATCAAAATCTTATTAAGAAATTATCAGAGACAGATGAAGAGAAGGGTCGTTTAAAGATCCATAATCAAAGCTTGGTTGAACAAATCAAGAAGTTGAAGAACGATAAGAAATTAGACGAAAAAATGAAGAAACCCGACATTTAAAAAACCTTAATCAAAGATTATTGGAACATATCCGAATGTTGAAAGAGGAAGAATCAAAGAAGGAAGACAAGAACAAAGTTGACAAAGTAGATAAAGAAGAAAACTCACGCCTAAAAATCCATAATCAAAGTTTACTCACCGAGATTAAGAAGATAAAGATTGATAAGAAGACGATACAAGACACGTTAGAACAACTTATCAATAAGGAATCATTGGTAGATAAAGAGACAATGATTGAACCTATGGAACTACATAAGTCTTCAAATGGAAAAAACCTGATTGTGGATAAAGCAATTAACACAGACCTAGTTAACCTTACAACTCAAAGGGATTCAGTTGATGTAAAGAGGTCTTCACATGTTGAAGTAGAAACAAGTGAGGGCTATGAAGAAGACTCAATTCCAAGTGTTAATCAAGAAGAAGCTACAAGTACACAAAGTAAAGATCAGGTTGCAAGGATGCCTTATAGACATCATAATCAAAAAAATCGATACTTCAACCAATCAATGTATCCATAGAAACAAATGACAAATATGTAAAAAATTATTACCCCCATTTCAAATGATGCTCAAGGTAGAAGTTATCATGGAAGTCAAAATACATCAAACTGTCTACAAGAACCCCATAAAATCCCCATTGTGTAGAAGATCGATTTAAGGTGGGTAGACTCCTTTGCAATTCGACGGTTCTACGCAACGCTTAAAAGATCCTATCGTTTCAAGTCCTCAACGATCACTAATTCATGAATAAAGTATAATGAGACGATATTACAAGCCAGAGCACGAGATAAGTCTTCCATAAGTATGCTTTGAGGACAAAGCATTTTCAAGGGGAAGGCAATATTATGAACACTATATATACATAAATAGATATAATTAATAATAATTAAATATAACAATTAAACACATTATAAATCAAAAGTCATGTCTGATCTAAAGGACATGTCTATTCATGAAAGGGCACCCCTTGTGAAGATATATAAACGAGCCCTCATTCTCATTGTAATCATCTCATATTTTCATAAACATTTGTATATGTTATTTATTGTCCTTATGGATATCTTTATATTCCAAGTATTTTGGATATTTACATAGTGAACCAGGTTGGTTCACCACACAACCCAACAAAATCAACTAGTAGCACAAAACTACTACCATGCTGTCCAATGGTCTCCATAACTACATAACAATCAACTAGTAGCACAAAGCTACTACCATGCTGTCATGACTACGTAGCAATCAACTAGTAGCACCAAACTACTACCATGCTATCAAGTAGTCTCCATGACTATGCAACAATCAACTAGTAACACACAACTACTACCATGCCATCAACCATAGTCATGATCTGCAATCAACTAGTAGCTACAAAATCTACTACCATGCAATCCAATGGTATTCATGACTATGTGAAAATCAACTAGTAGCATGCAACTACTACTATGCCATCAACCACAATCATATCCTACAATCAACTAGTAGATACAAAAGATACTACTATGCAGTCCAATGGTCTCCATGACTATGCAACGATCAACGAGTATCACACAGCTACTACCATGCCATCAACCATAGTCATATCCTGTAATCAACTAGTAGCTACAAAAGATACTACCATGCAGTCAACAATCTCCATGACTATGCAATAATCAACTAGTAGCACATAACTACTACCATGCCATTAGCCATAGTCATGTCTCATGATGATGCATCTAGTAGCATGAAGCTACTCCCATAGTCTCCACGACTATGATGTTTCTCCTCTCCTAGTAGTCCCATTCACACCCATCCACCGAGCAGGACTACTATATCACTCCCTTAGTCACTCTGCATGATTGACATGGGAAGCCCTTATCTAAAGGGAAGTCTGCTAGAGGAGAAACATCACTTCTCCCTCTCAATGAGGGTGGACATTCTGTATCATGCCAAGATTGTCTCTAAAGTAGTCATACTTCACTCTAGATAGAGGCTTGGTGAGAATGTATGCTATCTTCTCATCAGTGGATATGTATTGGAGCTCCACAACTCCTCTTTGCACCATGTCTCGGATGTAATGGTATTTTATCTCTATATGCTTTGACCTTTCATGGAAGACAAGATTCTCTGAAAGCTTCACAAAACTTTGATTATCAAAATATATCAAAGTTGGCTCCAACTCTAGATCAAATAATCCTGCAAGCAACTTTCGAAGCCACACTGCTTCACGGATTGCAACACTAGCTGTAATATACTTTGCCTCTATTGTACCGAGCGCTACTGACGTCTTTTTTCCGCTCAACCATTATATCATACTTGATCCCAAACTGAAACAACATCCTAATGTGATTTTCCGGTCCATTGCACTCCCCGCCTAGTCAGAGTCTGCATAACCTTGCAACTTTACTTCACCATATGAGACATATCTAAGTCCATATCCAACCGTACCATGCATATACCTCAACAGATGCTTTGCTTCTATTCAATGTACATGTCTAGGCTCAACCATGTACTGATTCAAAGTGTTCACTGCAAAGCATATGTACGGCCTGATGTTACTGAAGTACATCAAGGATTCGATCATCTGTTTGTACATCGTGGAATCAACCAAATATGAAGATGAATCACTCAAGAGCTTCAAATTTGTAGCCATAGGTGTGGCCATGGACTTGCATTCCATCATCCCAAATCTTTGCAGGAACTCAATTGTATATTTTCCTTGGCTAAGGAAAATCTCATATGGCCTCTGTCACACTTCTAATCCCAAGAAATAATGCATCATACCTAAATTCTTCATTTTGAACTCTGAAGTGAGCTCCTTCTTGCACCCATGTATGAGCTTCTCATCTCCTATAAGAAACAGGTCATCCACATACAGGACCAAAATCAATGGGAAACCATCTTCAACCTTGTTATAAAGGTTAGGATTTGCATCACTCTTGGTAAACCCCAAGCTCATAAGATAATTGTCTATTCTAGCATACCATGCCCTGGGTGCCTGATTAAGCCCGTACAAAGCCATATTCAATTTGTAAACATGGGACTCCTTCCCATGGATCATAAAACCTTGTGGCTGCTCTATGTACACTTGTTCTTCAATTACACCATTCAATAAAGAAGTCTTGACATCCATCTGGTGTAATTTCCATCCCATAACGAAAGCAATAACAATAATCGATCTGATCGAAGTTTACTTTTCTACTGGAGAAAATGTCTTGTCATAATCTTCTCCCTCTTTCTAGGAGAACCCTCTAGCCACAAATCTTGCTTTGTACTTCTCTATGCTGCCATCTACAACATGCCTGATCTTGTAGATCCACTTGGAAGACACTACTGACTTCTCCTCTCGTCTTGGAACCACTTCCCACACATCATTCTTCAAGATGGACTAGTACTCCTCCATCATGGCATCCTTCCATACTTTCTGTTTAGCAACTTCCTCAAAAGTGGAAGGTTATGAATTAATGATTTTACTCATCAACGCCACATAAATGGAAAAATTGTGTGGTCTCTTGCTCTCTCTAAAAGAGCCTCTGGGAACTGCATGTCCTTCAACTTCTTGCAAAGTGTTCCAGAGCCATGTTGGTATTTTCCTGGTAGTTGTAGCTTCTTTGGGTGGATCTATAGGTCTCTCTGGATCTGCTGTCTCATTTTGATCTTCTTGAATGAGTTCTTTTGGAGTAGAGTCAACCATTACTGCATCACTTGGAGCCTCCTTCTCCTCTCAGTCCTCATCCATGTGAGACTCAGATTTTCTGAAGGCTTCATCTTCATCAAATGTCACGTCCTGAATAATTTCAATATGTCTCTGTCTGGGAATGTATATTCTGTAAGCCTTCGAAGTCTCACTATATCCAATGAAGGTTCCCTTCTTTCTTGAAGGCTCCAACTTTGTTTTCTTTTCCGTGGGAACATTAATGTACACTGGACAACCAAATATTCTCAGGTGGTTGACTTCTGGCTTCTTTCCAGTGAATACTTCTTTTGGTCCCCAATATCTTATGAGGACTTTTATTCTGGACATATATGGCCGTACTGGATGCTTCTGCCTATAGATGCATGGGTAAGCTTTGGTCATGGACCATCGCTTTAGTTGCTTCTACAATCAATCTGTTCTTTCTCTCTGCAAACCCCATTCTGCTGGGGGTTGTAGGGAGTTGTCAACTCCCTCTTAATCCCTTCTTCTCTACAAAAGTCTTTAAACTCTTTTGAGGTGTATTCACCTCCATTATCTAACCTCAAGATTTTAATGTTACTTTCAGAGAGATTTTCCGCTAAAGCCTTGAATTCTTGAAACTTGGTAAACACTTCATCTTTTTCTTTCAAGAAATAGATCCATGTCTTATGTGAGTAATCCTCAATGAAAATGACATAGTACAAAAAGTTACCTAGTGAAGGTACTGTCATTTGTCTACATACATTTGAATGTATGATGTCCAATATTCCCTTGGATCTATTGTCACTGCTTGAAAAACTTCCCTTGGCATTCTTTCCAAGTGCACATCCTTTGCAAACTCCAACATGTTCTACCTGCATATCTGGTAGACTTGTAACCATATTTCTCAAAAAAGGTCGTGCTCTGTAATTTAGGTGAGCAGGCCTTCGATGCCATAACTCACTAGAGATAGTACTATTGTGTACAAGGACTTGTTATTGGTGTCCTTTCAATTTATACAATCTTCCCTCTCAGACACCAATCACGGTAACAGAGTCTATGCTTGAACTCTTGGGCCATACAAGAACTTGGCCATCCACAAAGGCTACCCTAATTTTTTTTTAAAGAAGAAATAGAAAGAAGATTATTCTTCAAGCCTTTTATAAACAATACATATTTAATTGAGATAGAGTTACCTAAATCAAGCTGGTAGGAGGATTCTCCTATACCTTTGACTCCATGTTTGGAATCATCCCCAAGCTCCACTTGAAGGGATGGACTCTTCTCTGTCAATTTCATAAGGGAACTTCTGAATCCAGTCATGTTCTTTGAAGCACCACTATCCACGAGCCATATATCACTTCCTTGAGTGATAGTATCTATGAGGGCTGAAACAAATACATATTATTAATCCTTCGATTCCTTTTCCTTCTTTTGAGATGTGGGCTCTCCCGTATCTACTGCATGTGCATGTTGTTTCCTCTTTCCTTTTCCATGGGGACATTGAAAGGCATAATGTCCCAACTTCTTACAAGTGCAACATCTAATTTTAGACACATCCTTCTTATGGTGTGGTCTTCTAGTTTTCTTCGGACTGGAATCTCTTCTTTCTTTCCTTTTCTTCACATGAGTGACAAGATCTTGGTTTTCTTCATCATTAGTCTTCTGTGATTTGGATATCAATCTAGATTCTTCTTGGGTACATTTTGTCCATAACTTGTCAAATTTGGACAATTTGCTTCTTGCGCAAATTCCTTGAACAAATGGGTCCCAAGAAGATGGAAAACCATCAAGTGTAGTAGTCACAAACTCTGCATCATCCGCATAGTCTCCAATAACCGTTAGTTGGTCCTTGATCTGCGAAATTCTCATGAAGTAGTTGGAGACTATTTCTGACTTGCTCATCATTATGTTTCTGAGTTGATGCCTTAGTGTCAGCTTCTTGCTGGTATTCTTTCTTTCATATAGTATGGTTAGGGCATCAAAAATTTCCTTTGGTGTCTTCAATTCTAATACATTGGGGATAAAGTGATCCTTGATTGAATCTGTCAAGATCCACTTGGCCTTGATTTCATTCTTCTTGAACTTTTCCTTGGAGTCTTCTTCTTCTAGTTCTTGGAGGACTTGCTTGACAGGATCCAACAACTCATTTTCTTCTAGAATGAGAAGTACCCCATGCTTCCACAATCTAAATTTTTCTACCCCATCCAACCTATCCTCAACTCTCATATTGGTAATCATTTTCGCTGGTAGAAACCCTAGATCTGAAAATTTGCAAAATTTCAAACTTCACCAAACTGTGATTTGGGTGTTGTAGTAAGTGCACTAGGGTTAGGTGAGTTTCTCTAAAGAGGAATTAGTCCCAATGACTTGGAACAAGTTCTCAACGAGCTTGACAAAAGGATTGTGCAACTGCAAATCTCAAGATCTTTCCTTCTAGTTGTTAGACTGTCTTGAAGGTAACCAACTCTAATACCATGTTAGATTTTATTAATTTTTAGAGCATTAGGATTACCAGTGTACTTAGATATTTTACATTAACAATCATATACCATGAACTGAAAATATAAGAAACATAAACAAGTACAAGAAGACATAGAGAGTTATCCTGGGAAAACCAAAAACCTGGGGAAAAACCCAACCAACCTTTCTTAGATAGATTTCATCAAAATAATCCAACCATGAACCATCTCTCAAGAGAAACAGATAATGAAGAAACCCTAACCCAAGAATAGCGCACCAAATAGGGATAGCATACCAACTATCTGCAACAACAACACCATACAAGATATCACACCTCTTCCCAAAGAGAGAAGACAAGAGAAACCACCAGTAAGAATAACCAAGAACTCCAATAGTTGCAGTGATGCATCTTCCTTCCTTGCCTCAAATTAACGCCTTCTTCTTGTGTGAGAGATGAATGAGTGTGTGTGTCTAAATGAACAAGACGTCTCTCTATTTATATTCTTCAAGTCACTTTAGTTGGGGTCAAATTCTTCTCTGGGAAATTCTATTTCCCCTTTATCTTTTCCTGTGGGTCAACTTCTCTTCCTAGAGGTTCTAATTCCACTTTATTCTTTTCCTGTGGGCCTACTTCTCTTCTGGGGTGTTCTTCCACTGTTCAATGGCCTTCCTTTGACTTCTAGAATCTTGTTCTATTCTAACAAAGGTTTCCTAGGAGGAAAATACCTCTCGCATGTACCAAAACATCAACAACATTGTATGGGAAAATTCCTCAAAAAAGTCCATTCTTATATTATCGCCTAGTTTCATGCTATTCAATCCTTTGAGACGCCTTCCCAACCCATTCATCTCGACATGTAGTCCCTATTAACCAAACACCAATAAGTTTTTGAAATCCCCCAAATCCTCCCACCCTTTGATGTTGCCCATGATCATTCCATTCCACTCATACCTAGTAGCCTCCTACCCAATGTTCACCCTTATCACCATCCCTTTTCTTAGAAAAATGAAATTGAAAAGATTGTTCAAGAATTGTTAGTTGCGGGTGTCATTCTCCCTAGTACAAATCCTTATTCATCCTATGTGATCATGGTACTAAAAAAAGAAGGCACTTGGTGCATATGACCTGATTTTCATGCTTTCAATAGAATCACCATCAAGGATAGGTTTCCAATTCCAATCACCATGTCATCAAATATGCATATGGGAAACATATGCGACAAGCGTTTGGAATCATATTTGAGGTGGTTCACTTTAGAATGATAGTATCAATGGGTTCAATGGTTACTGCTAGCCGAATGGTTCTACAATACAACTTATCATGTTGTCACTCACATGACCCCATTTGAGGCAATCTACGACCAAAATCCTCCATCCATATTATCTTACCTACTAGGTGTTTCCAAGGTACAAGAGGGTGACAAATCCTTTACATCTAGGGATGAAATTCTATGCACTCTTAAAGATAATATAGTTATGGCTTAGAATCAAATGAAGAAAAAGGATGATCAACATTGCTCTGAAAACCATTTTGAAGAAGGGGATTAGGTCCTCCTTCGTTTACAATTGTAGAAGAAGACTTCCAACAAATAAGACCACCACTAGAAGCTAGATCTAAATTTTATTCCTCCTATATGATCCTCAAGCATATTGGGAAGGTGGCTTATAAATTAACACTTTCCAACCACTCTAATATCCATCCAATATTTTATGTCTCCTTAAAGAAAGTGGTCGGATCCAATTGCCAGGTTCAAACTAATATGCCTGAATTGGATGAAGAAGATTTGTTTATATCCAAAGGCCATCCTTGAAAAACAAGAGTGTCATATTTGCCAGTGCATGATCTAGGAAGTTTCAATATGATGGAAGGATGCATGGCTAGAATATGCCACATGGAACCAATAACCATTCTACAACACTTTCAACATCTCAATCCTTGAGAATGAGGTTGCTTTCTAAGGGGGAGGGCATGTTAGGGTCCTAACCTCCCTAATGCCCTAAGTAAATATATTACTATATATTGCTATGTAAGGAGGCCATCATTAGTAAATAAGGCCTATGTAGTGGTGTGAACACAATTATTGTAAGAAGGCTTACTAGAAAGTTCCTTCTCTAGAATTTTCTTAGAGGATAGAAAGTACTATATAAATATATAGAAACATTGTAAAATGTGTCTTGGAAATCATTTGTAATTTGAGCTATGCTCTATTGGAGGTTTCCCCCTCGAAGAGGAAAGTGAACATTGCTTCCATATCAATAAAGGTATAATATTTTGCTGCACATTGTCCATTATGCATGCAATTTTATTTCCTTCTCTGATATATTTGAGTAATATCTATGATTTATGCTATGAATATTTCTACTTGGTACATCACACAGAGATTGGTTATGATTCAAGCAACTATTGAAGAATAAACTCTATCCCTTAGGATATGAAAACGAACATGAACACATGATTCAATGACAATACCTATGACAAAGCCAAAGTCAATGTATACATTGTTGCTTTCAAATGACACAATATTCATATGGGGATAGTAGAATATGCACTTGATTTTCTTGTGAAGCACATTAGGGACCAATATTGTTACTTATAGAATGACTTGCCCTTGTTTGGAGTGCAATTCATAAATGGGGCCAATACAAAACTTGTATACCTTGAAGCTTGTGGTAAGAAAAGGTCAACGAGGGAGGAAATTTATTGACAAGATTACTTGACTAGTTTCAAAAAATAAACTCACAAGAAGAGAGATTGAATCATGCAAACAACACTCAATAATAGGAAGTAAACCAAACAACATTCGAGAGATGTGATCATTCCTAAAATAATGGGCATATGAAGGACCGGTGCTAGGAACTACACCAAAAAGTAATACCAAAGA
The DNA here is from genome assembly GCA_900067695.1 of Picea abies. Classification (NCBI taxonomy): domain Eukaryota; kingdom Viridiplantae; phylum Streptophyta; class Pinopsida; order Pinales; family Pinaceae; genus Picea; species Picea abies. The sequence goes on along the minus strand of CBVK0100407769.1, from coordinate 3,016 downwards.
ACAAGCAAGGCAATAAGTTCTTGATTACCAATAATACTTTTTAGGGAGAGGTTGAATTGGTAGAGATGAAGAATATGTAGAGTCTAGCTCAAGAGCATCTTGTGTCACTCAGAGGATGGTGAATATGACAATAGACAATGAGGAGATGGAAGCTAGAATGGATAATTTGTTCCACAATATAGTACAAGTAAAGAATACTTGATTGTTAAGGTGGGATTGAGATGCAATATTTTTAAGGCAAGCAAACACATACTGATTGATTAAGGTGGGATTAAGATGCAGTCTTATTATAGTAAGAAAATAAATGATAATTGGTTAAGCATGGGGCATAGTTCCTAGTTGATATTCATAAAGATATTAATCAATGACAATAATAAGTTTGTGTTGTTAGTTGTGAAATTGAAATCAAACAGCCAACAACATAATTTTTTACTACCACTATTTTTTGTTGAGAAAAATTGACAACTTTGACAACTTATTACTAGGGTATCAAGAAGTATTTTTGGAGACAGAAGCATTACCTACTAAAATTTCAATTGAACATGATATTCAATTGTGACAATAATCTATGTTACCAAATGTGGGTTTTAATTGAACTTGTTTCTTGGAGAGTGAATAAGTAAATACAATTTAGGACCTACTGGATTAGGTAGCCATCACGCTGAACCTCAATTTCTCTTCTTTCTTACCTTCAATTTGATTTAGAGAGTGAATAAGTAAATACAATTTAGGACCTACTGGATTAGGTAGCCATCACGCTGAGCCTCAATTTCTCTTCTTTCTTACCTTCAATTTGATTTAATTGTGATTTCTTTCAACATGGGAGTGGTTAGCCTTGTTGTCTTAAAGCTTCCCTTTCCTCTACTTGAAGCTTTTGCCACACTTACTTCTGTCATCACTTCTTAATTACTTAACTTATTGATAACATAAGTGAAGTTATATGGAACTAATTAATGTTGTCCAAGTTAAAATATTATAAAATCATATTATGCAGAAATATTACATGCACAACTTGTAAATTCATAAATTGCAACAATAATATTGCATGCACAATTTCACCTATTGTGGTGTATTAATCAATCAACCAATACCCAAGTTTTCTTTGAAAAATGTATGAAATGAATTGGTGGACTACCCTACAGTGTACTATAGATTCATATCATGACAATATCAAGACACTTTTGAAGACAACTAATTGTCCAATTAGACATATTTCTTTCCTTTTGAATGCAATCCCGAGCCCATGTTTTTGAAATTTTGTGAGGTGGTGTTGAAAATCACCATTGTTCTTATTGATGGGCCTTCATGTTCCTATGTTTCTTTGGATAAACTCGACACAATGAAGGACAATACTATTGGAATAATTCAGTAAGAACAATTAGGAATAATGTATACATGAATTGAAAATTTAACAAAAATTACAAACAAATCGCATACCTTGAAATAGAACAAAAGATTGAGCACATCATTTTACCTCACATGTTTACTTACCTATGGTCATTCAAGTAGACCATTGAGATCACTTCTAATAATAATCATCTCCATTAACTTCACATGCTCATAGTAATGAAGGAAGTATCATACCTTGGATGAGTTCTTCCTTCACATCGTTTATAGTTGGAGGTTTGTACCAACAACTAAGTTCATAAAGTGGTATGTAGCTTCACCTAGTCTATAATCTTGAGATATATACCACCTTTCTTCAATTTTCTTTCATCCTATGTTAGATATTCTCCTTTAATAATCATTGACCCAATAGGAAATTGATTTCCTTCGGATTCAATTATTGATACAATTAGTGTCTTCTTTCTCACTAAGCAACATTACAACCAATAGTCAATGCCCCATTCATTACCTTTTGGGGAAACCACTGTGTATATGTTCCCTGCAAAAAATGGAGTGCCAACATGTGAGCCCACTAGATAAAAAATATATACTACATTCATGCTAGTTAATCAAAATTAATATAATATTCATCGAACTTGGTTATATGAGATTTGATACATAATTATAATGTGGTGAAATAGTTTATTGGTCCTCCAACTAGGATAATTCAAAAATTATATGTTGACCAATGGGGAGTGATACAAAATCCCATGTATCAATCCAGTCTGTGGATTCACAATTGTCCCATTCACTACTAATAAATGCACCATAGAAGTAAGCAATTTTTCTCATCTATATTTCAACTATAAAATTGTTTGATGTTCGAGCTGAATGGAATTTGTTATCCCTAAAGTCTGCACCAGATTGCTATGGCACCTCACTTATTGCCATGGTTGATTGGTTTGAATTATGGATCAAGTAGTTTGGATAAGTTGGATGGGTATGGGTCTGGTTAGAATATTTCAATTGAGTTTGAATAATCAACAAGCTTTCATTTAGTCCAGGGCATTCCCACTAATAGATCAGATAAAAATAACATTTGGATGTAGATGGAAGAGAAAAGAAGACATAAACACAAGTTAACAATCTGTTCATAGAGCTCGTTGTGTTTTTCCACTTGCTTAGTCATTTCCCCTTGTAGCCTGGAGTTTTTATTTATGAGCTACTTATTATGTTTCTTAAGATTCCTTATGACTTTGCTTTTCTTACCAAGTTTTTTCCTTTTTGAGGTTTCCCCTGTTTCAACCCTGTCTTCCCATGGATCTTCCTCATAAGCTGATCTGTTTAGATCAATAGAAAGCTTATGCCCGTTGGGAATATTCTCCATCTTGTCAATAACTGTTGATGGGACCTCAATAACGTCTTATTCTGTTAGTACAGGTGGAGGAGATACTTCCTTGTCAAGATTCTGATCTGGTATCTTATGCATCACAGGGCTAATACTCTGTTTCTAGTTTGCTTTACCATTTTTCTTTGGACTCTTAACTGTAGAAGTCATGCTTTGTCTTTTTGTAGTTTTCTTCATGGGCATATCTTTAAGTGTCCTATTGGTTGTTGCTTCTGTTACGCCCTAATATTGACTCATTACCCCTTAATTGGGGCATACTATATTAGTAATGTTATTTTATTT
>CBVK0100407755.1:0-21405 GCA_900067695.1 Picea abies | reverse complement strand
ATTCCCGAGCAGGCCCCTCATAATGTGGCACAATATTGTTAATTCGGACCCCCCTCGACCTTTACCACTTACTACCTACCCCCCATTTGAGTAAACCTCCAAACCACCTGCTCATACCCCCTTCGCGCTCCGAAGTCACACTCCACTACCTCCATCCATATGTCATGCTCTACTACTCTGTCGACACATCACCCTCCACTCACTTGTAGTCGGCCATGTCCCATCCACTCGTTATCCACTCACTACCCTCCACGTCACCTCCATATACCCGTTACCCACTCATTACCCTCCACCTCACTCATGATATGTCAGTTGGCTAATCAATGCGGTCGAATAGGACCGTTAATTGGTTGACTTATCATATGCTCCCTAACGGACACCCGTTCATCCACTTTCCACCATTGTTTCACTGCTCACGATACAGACACAGATGAATCCATTGTTTCTTCATTCTCTTCAATCAACAACTGCCATTAATGCCTGGTAAACATAGTTAACTTCCTTTTTCAGTTTTGTAGGTTTCAGCCCGATCAATGGCACCGAAATCCAAATCTTTAGAGATTGAAGAGAATCCTTTCATCCCTCCTCATGTCAACCTGGATCTAATACATTTGGCCGATAAAGACTACTTGATTGCAGAGCCGAAGTGCAAATTCAACTTCTTCGAATTGCACTTCTGTCTTAGAGACACTTTTCTAGACTAGAGTGACAAGATTGGAATCTGGGAGTCCAATATCCCATTGTACCTATTCCCTCAGACATACCACTTCCCCGAGTTCTCTCTAAAATTCCAAGCACACTATCTCCCTAGCCAAAGAGCCATTGTTTCGTCATCTGGTGAAACTCTTTTCACCATTACCCCAGAAATGATAGACCAGATGATGCAGATACCCAGAGTTGACTCCCTTTCCCCTCTTTCCATAAAAATTATGACTGAGATATACCATAAGCTATATTTCCCACAGAGAGCTCAAATATTTGAGCTTTTCCTCCCTGAAAGTGCCCAGTTACCTAAAAATATTCCCCCTACCATTCCTTAATCTTCTCAATGAAAGGTAACCAGATTATTTCTTCCCTGTGTTGTCTATTAGGATACTATTTAGATGAGTGGGTAGACGAACCCATCCTGTGTTTTCTATCCATATTTTCCACCAAAGAGAAGGCTACTACACAGTTCAATTTCAGCCAATTTCTGGACGACAACATTCATGAGCAGCTCTTCAAGTTTTCTACAGAGGGAATGTTTAGGTATTCCTCGATATTAGCATACATGTTCATATTTTTCCAAGAAAAGAAGTTCTTTGTCTCCCTGCACAAGCTAGACCAAGATGGTAACCCACAACCTGTCACATCCTGGACATCATTAATGAGAAATAACTCATCTGATTTCAATTTCAAGCAATTCATTGACTTGTTTTACCATACAGTGGTAAGCATTCTCAGTGGACAAACATAACCCATGATAAATGAATAAATTCAAAGGGTTCTATGCTTGTCAGACCTTGCTAAAATAGGTGACTAGTACCTATATTAGGATCACACAGAAATCAGGGTCTACGATTGTGAACTACCACCTTACAAGCTTCCCAAGTATTTTCCTATCATAATATTCACTCTGGAATATATCAGACAGATGATCAATTCAAATGACATTCATTTTGTGGCTTTCAAGAAGAAACAATAGCTCAAGATCAAAGGTCAGATAGGTTCCTTCATTTGCAACAACAGAGTTGTAGGAGAAGAAGCAAACAAGTTGTTAAAAGAGATGAAGTTCAAGAAAATTTTCCCATGGCACTACGATCCCTGTGGTATCATTGGAGAAACCAGATTGAAGAACAAAATTTCCCCTTATGCTCATGTGCCTAAACCAGAGATAGAAAGATACATGAACCAAGCAGAATGGGAGGAAAACACTCTGAATGACATTGAACAACATGATTCTCCTATCAGCATTTCACAAACTGTAACTCCATAGGTACCAGTAGAGAAGAGGCCCAAGAAAGAAGTATCTCCCTCGGTCATCGAAGTCTCAGCAGAGGACTTCCAATTTTACAGGAAAATACCCAAGACCATATATACACCTAACAGGTCTGGAGGAGAAGAAATTCATTCCACCATAGTTATGGAGGGACAACATTCACCACTTTTCTCAGGCATCCAACAAACGATGTCCACTTCCTCCTTAAAGGATCAGGTTGATACCACATTGACTACTAAGTCTTCACAGGAGCCTACAGGACTCAACATCTTCGAGAAGTACAACCTGATAAAAAAGAATAATGAACTGTTGACCAACAGTACCTATGCACAATTATGGAAATAGACATCTACAACACAACATAGTTTTCTCTATTTTTTTGACACAGAGAAAGGGAGGATGCACATGGCATTCTTGCAGGCACAGGTGCCTCATCCAAAGGTGATCTATGATTATAAAAGGTCAACATTTGAATTTGATTCCAAAGAGGTTCATCCAACCGATCAAATGGATATGCACAGACAGACTAGAGAAATGATTTTCTCCACCCTAGCTAATACCTCCATGACTGCTGCAAAGTTGCAGGTTTCCTTGAACAATGTCCAGACTCATTTAAAGATGGAAAAAGTGTCTTCTTTGGCAAAGGATAACAAGATAAAATCTTTGGAGGAACTGGTACTCAAAATTGGATATGATCCATCAAATGTGAAAGAAGCTGAGGAATTTCTAAAGAAGAAGAATGTTGATATAGCATCTGTTAGATAATCCAAAATACAATTATCATAGTTTATAAAGTTAGAATAAAAAGATTATTAATTTAGAATATTAAATTAATAATCTAGAATATTTGTTAAATAAATGTAGAACTTTAGAGATACATTATTGTTGTAAAAGATATGACTCTATAAAAGTGTCGTATCTTAGGCTCTAAATTAGGAGATTTGTTTTAAGATGGTTAAGATAGCATTTATTGTAAATGGACACTTGTTTATTTAATAAGTGATCCATATCTTGAGTTTGTTAGGACTTTTAGCCTATATATTGCTCATTGTAAGAGTATTGAGGTGTTGGATGTAAACTCTTGCAATGTATCTTATGTAATTTCTTTTCCTATTAATAAAATTGTGTGTCTGAGGACACTTCGGCCATTATTGTGGTATCAGAGCTCCAGTAATGCTGTTGAACTGAAAAAGAAATTTGTTGATCGGCGGAAGAGATCTCTGCGTTGCAGACCAAGGAAAGTCGGTGCATACCTTGGCAGTAAATTGGTCAGTTATTGTTCAATTTTTTTTTTTAAAAAAGGGAAAAGAAATTGTCCATGGAAAATTAGTTTCTGGCATATAAATTTCTTGTTTTAAAAAAAAAAAATCAGTCTTCTGCCATTATAATGTTATGGTAAATTATGAGTATTTTCATTGCAAAATTCAACATGCCAAGAATGCATTACTGTCCCTAGCTTTTTTGAAGTGATACATCAGTCTCAATTCTTGTCAATCAAGCTGCACGCCTTCCTTGTACTCGGCTATCTGCTCTTCTGTGTGCACGCACATTATTACTCCAACCTGTATTTGTTTCTGCTATCAAAATCAATCTCACTGTATTTTTCCACGGCCATTATTGTCTTATTGCTATTTCATTACTAGATTAGTGTATCCATACTGTGCGCGCGAATTATTTAAGGCACGAATCACAAACCTGTACCGTTACGGCAAATGTAATATGCACAGTTCTGAAATTCGGCCATTATTATGAAATTTGACCCATGATTTCTGTGTGAGATCTGTGATGAGATCTATAATGAGTTATGTGTGAAATCTGTGATAAGATCCATGATGATTTCTGTGGTAGATCCGAGAATCCTGTTGAATTTTTTAATTGCTGGTGTGAAGATCCGTGAAGGCAGGATAAGGCGTGTGCATATCCGTGTTGACTTCAGAGGATAAGGCGTGTGCATATCCATGTTGGCGCAGAGGACGCGTGTTTAAAATTGTGTGGGTTGCAGATCTGTGTGTGTGCAACATCAGACTTCAAATCCACCCAGCGATCAGGCCGTGCAGCAATTGAGGTCATGAGTTCGATCCACGGCAGCCTTCCAGTTCGATCTCGACGCTAGGCCGTGTACATTCGCAATCTAATAATACAAAATCGAGAGTTCACTTGCAGACTTTCTTCTTTCAGGTTCAAGGGGAAGTCCTTGCTACTGGTGTTTCTCGGTGGGATCTGATCTGTGTGAAGCTGGGTATGAATTGAATTATTGGTGCAATTTTTATTTTGGCGTTTGTTTTAAAAAGCAATAATAAGAGATACATATCAGTCATTTCTCTCAGCCAAATTTTATATTGTGCAAAAACATTCCGATCGGCCACTGCCAGCTTCGACAGAAGGAGTCCTTTTAATTGCCATAATTGTCATTATCTTGATGTGTGTGGCAGTTTTTTGTCAGATCGGTTCGTAACGCATATCTTTAAACGCGCAAATCTTCATTTTGTAACTCAAAGTATTTTATGTTTTTTACTTTGAGGGGGGTCAAGATTGCCAGATATTTTGTAAAATTGTAAAATTTTGAAGTTTCCTTGGAATTTGACTGGAGCCAAGTACAAAGCTCAGTCATTTTTTCCTTTTTTTTCAACGACTATACGAGGGTCAAGGCCAAGCCCCGATAGATCGTCTTTGGTGTGATGCGTTTGGTGTGTTGTTCATCTTCCTTGGCGTGATTATTTCTGGTGTGTACATTCACTACAGTCCAAATGTCAAAATTAATTAATTTATTCTCCGACTCAGATAAACTTGAAGGCACCAAATCTTACAAAACTTGGAAACGGCTCATTGAAAGCACTCTCATTTACAATGAACTTTGGCGTGATATTTGTAATGAAGATACTAATCCCACTAAACCGACAGATGCAGCGACATTAGAAAAATGGGAAGTTAAAAATGCCAAAGCATTAACACTTATTAAAGCTTCAGTTAATGATGAAATGTATGTGCATATTGAAAATATGACTGATGCGTGGTCTGCCTTGAAAGTGTATAAAGATTTATTTGATACTCAGCCTGAATCCAAGAAAGTTGATCTTCAATTAAAGTTGCTTCAACAAAAATTGATTGAAGGCGGTGATGTCCATGAATATATTTCCCGACTTAAAAACATTAAGCAGGAAATATTAAATGCGGGATTTCAAGCAGTAGAAGATAGTTTTATGACTACAATCTTAATAGCTGGATTGCCTTCTTCTTATACACATTTTTTAGAGACTTTACAAGTCATTGGTAAGTTAGACAAGCTTACATTTGATGAAATAAGTGAACTATTGTCTCAACACAATAAAACTTTTGGAAAGAAAAAACAAGTGGGCGAAGATGTTTTTCTCTCAGAAGCAATCACAAGTAAGCCTTCCAGTGACAGTTATAGCAACAGAGGAAGAGGAAATTTTGTTCAAAGTCGTGGAAGAGGCCAACATAGAGACAATAGTCAAGGCAGAGGCAATAGTCAAGGCAGAGGCAACAGTCAAGGAAGAGGGTATTTTCAAGGTAGAGGAAAGAATCAAGGCCGAGGATATTTTCATGCAAGAGGAAATAGTCAAGGTAGAGGTTCTTTTCAAGGCAACAATCAAGGCAGAGGACAGACTCCATCCAGAAATCAAAGCAGGGGCAGAGGACAGAATTTTGGAGGACAGAATTTTGGCAGAGGGAGAGACTTAAGTCAAATTGTTTGCAGAAGGTGTAACAAAGTCGATCATTATGCCGAAGATTGTCTCACTTCCATTGACAAAATCGCCAAGTTTCAACAAAACACAGCACAATTTTCTAATGATCGATAGGATGATGATTCAGAATATGTGTTTACCTCATCTTCAACATTACAGATTTCAAATGACTTTCAAAGTGATTATGAAGATGCTTGGATTTTAGATTCAGGGGCATCTCAACACATGACTTTCAGACGTGACTTCTTTTGGGATTTTAAAGAATGGCATCTTAATCCTGTTTTTCTTGCAAATCATACTCAACATACTCCTTATGGAAAAGGAGTCGTTAAATTTTATTTACCTAATATTGGAGAACGCTTAATTTCAAATGTATGGTATGTACCCACTTTCAAAAAGAATTTGTTGTCTTTAGTCACAATTCGACAAGCAGGACATCAAGTAATTATGGAAGATGGCTTGGTGAAGATAAATTCACGTAAACAAAATATGAAAACATTGATGACAGGATATGAAGATGGAAAACTGTTAAGGATGAAAGGAACAGTTATTCCAAGACATTCAAACTTTGCAGGATCATTCAGTACAGGTATCTCTCCTATTAGGTTGTGGCATGTGCGATATGGAAATCTCAACTTTGAAAGTCTGTCTCAATTGCAAAAACAAGGGATGGTTAAGGGACTTCCCACTTTCAAAAAGGATACTTCAAAATGTGAAGCATGCATTTATGGCAAACAGAGTCGAGAAAGTTTTTCAACAAGTTCATGGCATGCAAATCGGCGGTTGCAACTCGTTCACAGTGATGTTTGTGGACCCCTTGAAACTTCTTTCGGTGGTTGCAAATATTTTTTACTCTTTGTTGATGATTTCAGTAGAATATCTTGGGTTTACTTCTTGAAACAAAAGTCAGAAGTATTCGACAAATTTAAGATCTTTCGACAACTTGTTGAAAATGAAGTTAAAGAAAAGATCGGTACACTCAAGACCGATAATGGCAGAGAATTCACTTCAAATGAATTCAACACTTATTGCACAGAAAATGGGATAAGAAGACAACTTACTAATTTCTACACTCCTCAGCAAAATGGAGTCGCAGAACGAATGAATCGCACTTTGTTAGGAATGGCAAGATCTATGCTGAGTTTTAAAAGGTTAAGTTCTAAATATTGGGCAGAAGCTATCCACACAGCTATATACTTAAGGAACAGATCTCCAACTACTTCTTTGGATGGAATCACACCTTATGAAGCATGGTTTGGTTTCAAACCTCGAGTTAAACATATTAGAGTTTTTGGGTCAGTATGTTATGCTTTAGTTCCGAAAGAAAAGCGAACTAAGCTTGACTCAAGAAGTTTGAAATGCACAATGATTGGGTATTCTGATGAGAAGAAAGGGTATCGAACAACAACAACCACCACTGTGGAAATTCCAGCAACAACCTTAGTAACAATCATAGATGAATTAGAAAAGTTGGCAAAGTCCATGGAGGACATGTCTTTGCAAGGACAGGAAATCAAAAGATTGCAGAATGAGATCAATAACCTTCAGCAGCTGAAGTCCACTTTTCAGTCAAGTTACAACACTAAGATGCACAAGTCTTAGAGGCTCAAGCAAGAATTGCAGAAGCTGTAGAAGGAAACAGTCATGGCTAAGACACTATCAAAAGCCAAGGAAAATATTTGGATGGATATCTGCAAATACATTGATAGAGATTTGGCCATTCATATAGATTATTTTTGAGCAACATGAACTAGTGCAAAGAAGGAGACAAGTCATTGATAAGATAAGAGGAGAATTGGGAGAAAGGCCTATAGAGGAAAATGATATCATCAGATTCTTTAATTCTAAAACAAGAGAGGAGTTGGAGGCCTTGGAAATTGAGGACATGACAGAAACTATCCTTGAGGTCAAGAAAGTTTTGACCAAGAGAGGATTAATGTTGCAACTTGAGGAAAGAGCCCAAGCAATGGACATTGGAGTACAGAGGATTTTCATCAAAATAGATTCACTACATAAGAAAGGGATCCCAGGTTTATTCATGATCAATGATATGTTGATTACCCTCTCAGACTACAAACAAAATATCCTCACAGTTTTAAAATATGGCTCTAAGTTTGCAGGGATACAGGGCAACATTACTGGAAAATTATTCTTGGAGACTTTGCAGTTGGACCTGAGCATCCAACATGAGATCAAGTAAATCTTCATCACCAAGCCCACCTTCACCAAGTACACAGAGATGGATGAAGTATATCGAAAGTTAATCAAAGTTACCATCCCTAGTCAAAAGAGATGGGATGACCTGTGTGCTCTGATCGAGTAGTGATGAGGTGTACATCTGAGTCAACATATGGAACAGTCATATTCAAGTCAAAGATGAATCACCAACCACTTCCTCAAAATCAGCATCAAGGATTTGAGGATCATTTAGCATTCCTACTTTTTTGTAATATGTAATCTAGTTAGTTATATTTTCTCTCCACCATATCCTGATCATTAATGATATGATCAAATGTATTTTTTCTATAAATACTTCAGACTTCAAAGCATAGAGGGTTGATTTTACACCCAAGAGAGTTGTATCTATAATCTTTTTGAGGAGATCTACCAGTAATAAAAAGGACAATTCATAGGATTCCTGCATGTTAATGTTGGTGATGTTTACTTATCTTTGTTAAATGTTTATCTTACTTTGTTATCATTTTGTTTTCTGTCTCTAATCATTTAAAAGAAGTTTAAGTGTAGAATTTATCTCGAATACTCTATTTCTGTCTTTTAAAGATCTAAATGTTACTCTTCTGATATTGTAATAAAGAAATTCTTAAATGCTTCTTTATTGTGATTGACTATCTCACATTTTCTTGTCTTTCATCACTTTAATTCTAAAAGATCCAACATTGTCATTATATTTCCTTGTGAAGAAACCTAATAAAATATGTTTCTGATCTCACATCTTAACACAGACCCCATAGCCCAATGGATGTGTAAGCAATATTTTAGCCATCTTTATAAAACAAAACAACACACTTATATAAATTTAACTAGCCTAATATCTTAAAACCTAATAGATTCAAATCATACAGAGAGATCCCTCTCTAAAACTAGAAGGGATAGATCTCGGTTTCGAAGTGGTTTTGGTAAGTTACCTCTGCTAAATTTCTTCTACCCCCTGACAACCTCTGGGAATTTACAATATTTTGGATTTCTTTCAGTTGTAGTCTGCAAGTAGGAATCCAAGAAAGGATCTGTAATAGGTCAAAAGGCCTAAGATAGGTAGAGTATGGACAGATGCAAGTGAATTTGGGTAGGTGGACATAAGGCGCATAATAAAACCCTTCATATGAGTCGTGAGTAGGTGGATGGGCCCTAGATGGCCCTTGTTCATGAAGAGGAGAAAAAGAGAAAAGATCTGTTGATGGGAACTCGATGAAGAGATTAAATTCGGTGAAGATATTTCATCATGCGAGATTTAGTATTGGGTATTCAATATTGATATTACTACCCTAATCACTAGATGTTTGACCCCTGAATCTGTTAAAAAAAACACAAAAATATTTAGATCATTTAAAAAAAAGGAGGATTTTTTTTCACATCTACTCCGAGATTGAAGTTGCGGTGGATGTCGATCGATTAAACACAAGTTATTCGGTGAAGAGATGTATAGGTGAGATCCCATGGTAGAATACAGGATGAACATAGTCTACAAATAAGGAAGTGAGATTGCAGTGATTAAAAGCGCTACATGAGAAGGTAACTCGGAAGGTATATGCCAGTGGAAGTCCATGAAAATTCTAAACTTCAACATCTAAGGCACAACGGTTAGGAAAGGTTAAGCTTCCCAATTTCAAACTAAAATGCAGTGGTCATAGGCGATTTTATCAATCGACCAACTAGCTACCAAATTTCTAAGAGTGGAAATACCAACGAATGATAAAGAGACCAAACCGCATTCCAAGATGTAAACAATAAAATTTTGAGATGTCTAACTGCATCGCAAAGGTTACCTTCAACAAATGTAAAATTCGTTTCTAGCCATTTAATTGGCATCACAGAATTGAGCTAATTTTGGATTAAAATAAAATGGTTGCAATCAAATCACTTTAGTGCAAGTTTCCATAAGGGCTCGTCCAAGAGCGTGTGACAATGTTACAGAAATTAAATTCTTCTATAAGAAATTAGAAAATCAAATATACAGTTCTCTCATTGTTATAAGACAGTAAAATCAAATTTCATTTCTAAAATACTCAACCCATCAAGAATCATGATAATTCAATAGAAAATTTCCAATCACGGTTTAAGGCGAAATTACAAGAATGCTATATGGTGAATATAATCTTAACACAACTGTAAATACAAACTCAATTAAGAATACCATAACCAAAGACGACATAGGTGATATTCTCTTCCGCTAAGCGCTATGTCCGACCTCTCTCTTTCCAATAATTGAGACTTCACCAGTACCTCCCAGCCAACGTTATGGTACTCTTCTTCCCCCTTATCCCCCCAAGCTGCAAAGGGGCCACACACACACACAACTAGAAATCATCTAGCTCCCAGCTTTCCTTGCAAGGTAGAGCCATCACCCTCTCTCAAGCTGGGTATCCCAACTCTCACAAGTAAACCAGTCAAAAAATTTGCAGCATAACTTTACTCATAACCTGTGTGATACATTTATCATCTCAACCATTTTTTTAATATAATTTCTCCATAACTCATCCCCACTTGCATAATTAATTCGTTTTTTAGTTTAAATAATTTAGAATTATTTCCCCCTTACACTTGTCACCCTTTCCCCAATTTGCACAAGTAAATCCAATTTTATTTTAATAAAAATTAATTTCCCTCACCCTTCATAAAAGCGCTCTTTAAATCACTCCTAGTTGTCTATTTTTCCCCTTATTTCCAATTAATGAATGGTGCCTTACTAAATCTGAGTTGAGTTGAAATAGGAATCTTCTCCTAGTTAGACTAGTGTTAACTAGACTTTAGATTCCTTTCTATGAGTACCCATTATTTTAGCTTTATTCCATTCTTACCTTAAATTTCAATTTGGTAATTTCTTGCACATATGTGTATTAAATCAATCTTTAGTTTATTTTATTTTCCTTGATTTCTTATATTGATTTACTTCATCCTCTCATTATTTAATTTATAAATTTAGTTTTTAGTCTTCTTACCAACTTAGATTTAGGTTTAATTAAATTTCATTTGCAAAGGCTTAGACTCTTATAGGAATTATAATTAATAAATTCAATCCTTGATTAATTAATTAATTAATTGATAGATCTGGAAGTGCTCAATATTTTACAAGGTTAATTATTCGCTCAAGGTTTTCTAGGCCACCTAGATTCATTGACTCAAATTTTATTTATGTGGCGTGCCCTTGAAGACGCACTTCGTGCTCCAAGGGTGCCACTCGTCTTTGACTAGTTTTGGTAGCTGTCCAACCCCAGGAGTCAGCACTCCATTCGAACAGCCTTGTAAGAGACTAAGGGCTTCTAAGGAATAAGGACCTTGCCTTATTGCACACCCCTTAGAAATCTTCGTGAGTGACTGTCTTAGTCTTCCCTCATGGCATCGTGGACCTCTCAAACTAGGTAATCATTAACCTACAATTCGAGCCACAACGAGAGTGATAGTAGGTTGTGACAGGGACGCTGCCACACCTCTCCCTCAATATATGATCTATGTGCATGGCCCCTTTACTCCTTATGTGAGTCAGATTAGTAAGCAATCATTAGTCTGCATTCATCAACAAAACATTTTCAATGATTAATATACAACATCATAATATATAATCAATCATATGTCACATATGCATAAATGAAATACTCAAACCAATACAATCCACTCATTGACTCAATCTAGAGTCCAAGGAGGTCCATTAATGCCATCATCATCCACAATATCTCAAGTTTCATGCACACTTAGGGAAAACTCATCAATAGCATCTATCAATACGCATGTATCAAATAATCTCAAATCATAATCATCAACATCATCATAAAGATCCACAAGTGAAATATACAATCATGTACTATAACCGGATCACTTGCACGCAAGTGTCCTCAAAGAATAAGTCGATAACATGTGCTCGCAAGAGAGAGATGTTACATACACCCCCTCTTGTTTTAAACTTCGTCTTGAAGTTGTACAGTATATAAAATGCAGTAAATAAAGCATTTGACAAGATCTTTATGTATAAACTATCAAATAAATAAGGAAAATGTTGGCGCATATCATATGTGTCCTCCTAGGTAGTCGAGTGTGGACTATAATTGTCCCACTGGACCTTAACCTGATTGACTATTCGAAGTCATAGTTGTCGAATGCGATGGTCCAGAATGTGGATTGGCTCCATCGTGAGTGCACCCTCATCTGACACCTGCAAAGAACTCATGTCAATCACATGTGTAGGATCACTAACATAATGTCTCAAAATAGATACATGAAAAACATCATGCATACGCCTCAAAGAATGAAGAAAGGCTAGTCGATAAGCCATTGGTCCCTTCCTTTCCAAAACTTCAAAAGGTCCCACGAACCTAGGAGAGAGTTTACCACCCTTTCCAAACTTGATCGAATTCTTGTACGGTTTCACCCACAAGAAAAATCGGTCGCCAACTTCATAGTTATGGTCAATGCGATGCGCATTGGCATAATTCTTCTACCAATCTTGCGCCTCTTTAATCCTTTATCTCATCCTTTGCATTTTTTTTTCCATTTCTTGGATCGCTTCTGGTCGTACCAGGACCCTATCCTCAAGTCGATCCCAGCTCAATAGCGTCTGACATAGTCGCCCATAGAGAAACTCAAAAGGTGCCATCTTAATGGTACCTTGATAGCTATTATTGTACGAAAACTCTACCAGTGGAAAGAATTCTTCCCAACGCTTCAGTTGGTCCATCACATACATCCGCAACATATCTTCCAAAATTTGGTTCATTCTTTCTGTCTGTCGGTTTGTCTCAGGGTGATACGTTGTACTAAAGTTCATTTGTGTTCCCAAAGCCTCTTGGAAACTAGTCCAAAATCGTCCTGCAAACATCGATCCTAGATCGGATATGATCACTCTCGATACACCATGTAACCTTACAATGTCCCTGATAAAATCTCTAGCTATGTCTAGTACCTGATACATTGTACGCACAATAATAAAATGCACACTCTTCATCAGAGTGTTAACTACCACAAAAATGGAGTCGTGCCTCCTTGTCGTGAGTGGAAATCCAACAATAAAGTCCATAGAAATGAACTCCCATTTTGATTATGGAATAGCATGTGGTTGTAGTAATATTGTTGGATGTCTATGTTCAGCTTTCACTTGCTAACATTCTAGACATCTCACCACGTATCTAACTATGTCCGCCTTCATTCCTTTCCAGAAGAATAAGAGCTTAAGGTCTGCCCTCATCTTCATGACTCATGGATGAGCCATGTACACTACTCTATGAGCTTTGCTTAAGATCAAACTTCTCAATTCATCATTAGGCGATACGTAAATCTGTTCATTATACCTCATCAATCTATCGTTGTCTAATGTATATCCTTCAAACTTTGGTACCAACATGGTGTCTTGTCCCATATTTTACTTAACCTCTTTATACCAGTCATCGTCTCACTGTATAGTTAGAATATTTTCTCGAAGATTCCTCTAAAGAGGTATCACCGAAAATATGCATGGTTTTTTACTCAATGCATCTGCCACTCTGTTCAATATTCCTTTTATATAATAAATCTCAAAATCGTATTCGCTAAACAAATCTAACCAACACCTTTGTCGTGTGTTCAAGTCACTCTGCGTAAATATGTGCTGCAATCCACAATGATATCTTTTTAGTTCAAATTTTTGACCAATCAGATAGTGTCTCCACACTCTCAAGGCATACATACTGGCCAATAACTCCAAATCATGTGTTGCATAGTTCTCCTTGTGCTTTCTTAATTTCCTTGAGATGTAAGTGATCACTTGACCATATTGCATCAAGACTTTGCATAAGCCTTCCTTGGATGCATCTGTTCATACCAAGAATTCCTGGTCCATGTCGAGGAATTTTAGTATCGGTGTTGTCGTCAACAACCCCTTGAGCCTTTGAAATGCTTCCGTGCACTTATCATTCCATAAAAACTTATTGTTTTTCTTCTGCAATTTCGTGATCATATTTTCTATCTTCGAAAAACCTTCAACGAATCGTCAGTAATATCTTGCTAAACCCATAAATATGCATACTTCTGGTACATTTGTCGACACGGGATATTCCATAATAGACTCTACCTTTGTTGGATCCACAGTGATGCCTTCTCCAGAGATAACATGCCCTAAGTAATGAATCCTTGATTGGAAAAAAGAGAATTTCAACAGTTTCACGTATAATTTGTTTTCTCGTAAACATTGTAGTACTAAGCGCAAATGTTCATCGTGTTCTTCTATCGTCCAAGAATATATCAATATGTCATCAATGAATACTTGAAAAAACTTGTCCAATTATTCTCATAACACCCCATTCATCAAGCTCATGAATACCCTCGAGGCCTTTGTCAGTCCAAATGATAAAATGGTAAAACTCGTAGTGTCCAAAACTCATCTTGAATGTGGTCTTAGGAATATATTCCTCTTTAATTCATAAATGGTGATAACTTGATCTCAAGTCAATCTTTGAAAACACTATGGTACCCTTCATTTGATCAAACAAATCATCTATTCTTGGTAAAGGATACTAGTTCTTGATCGTTTCCTTGTTCAATTGACGGTAGTCAATACAGAGTCTTCACGAACCATCCTTCTTTATTATGAAGATAACAGACGCGACCCAGGGTGACACGCTGGGATGTATAAGTCCCAAGTCCAACAACTCCTTCATTTTCATTTTCAACTCATGTATCGTAGGTGTTGACATCCAATAAGGCATTCTTGTTATCGATTCAGTTACAGTTTTCAAGTCGATGGTAAACTCCAACTCTCTTTCGAGCGACAAGCCTGGTAGTTATTTTGGGAACACATCAGAAAACTCTCGTACTACCGAAATGTTTTCTAATCCTTTCACCTCTCCTTTTTCATTTAGCACTAAGATTTCATATAGCTTGCATTATTTGTGCATGCTCTTCTGTAGTTGTAGGGAAGAAAGGAAACTCAGGGACACTCCTTGGTTTCTTCCTACAATCACTCTTCTATGTCCCCCATCATTAGTCAAACTCAACAGTTTGGTCTTACAGTTGAGTATCACATTATGCAATTCCAACCAGTCCATATCAATCGCAATGTCATAAGATCCTAAGATCGTGTCATATAGGTCAGACGTCGTTACAAAATATCCCAAGTTAATGCAACAGCCCGTAACTCTTCCCCAACCTTATGTTTGGCACCCGAAGCCATTTATACATATCTAAACTCGTCATGTTCGACTTCCTTTACCTTAATTTGCTTTATCACTACACTAGAAATAAACCTCTTTGTATCACCTAGATCTATCAAAATACTAAAAGTTTGGTCAACGATGGTACCTGACGTCTCAAGCATAATGGACTGGTGCTCGACTTGGCAGTTATTCACCGCTACATGAATCATGTAGGCCTTGCCCAAATCCCTAATTGTAGTGTGTTTGGATGACTCGGTTGCTCTGGCCCTCTCAATCGGGCATTCTCGTTGGTAATGTGGCTCTCCACATGTCCAACATATGGTCTTTGATCCAGTACTCCTAGTCCCCAAAGTATAAGTTGTTGGCCTACCAGCCTGAGATCCTGGTCTATTCTGTTGAACAAGCCTAAACTGTTATTGTTGTTGGCGACGTTGTTTTTGATGTTGTGGTCCTCTGTAACGAGCCCTCTGTCGAGGAGTCGATCATCATGGTGTGGTGAACGTGGATCCTCTCGACGTATCTTGATACCCTGATGTAAGTCTGGCTGGTTTCTGATGTTTTTGCGCACCTATCATCATCTGTCCAGTCGGTCTTGTAGGAGTCCTTCCTTGACCCTCATTGGTCAACTCTTCCTCTATTATGAGGGTCTTTTGTACTGCATCATGCAACTTCTATGGCATTAGGATCCTCACCTTCGCAAAGATGTTGAATTTAAGTCCAAACACAAACTTGTTGACCTTCATCTTCTCTGTGTTCATATGTGGAGCATACCTAAGCAGCTCCATGAATCGGGCCTCATACTCAGGCACTGTATGACCACCCTGTCATAATGCATTGAACTCATTGAGTTGGAGCTCAATGAACTCCTCTGAAAAATACCTCTCTCTGAACTATTCCTCGAACAATTCCCATGAAATGTCTTCGATAGCCAGGTTCATTTGAGGTAGGAGTGTCTTCCACCATAAAAGAGCGCTCCCCTTCAGCGAAAAGACCACCATGCGGACTTTCATGTTGGAGGTGTAGTCGTGAAGTGCGAAGCACATCACCATGTTCTCCAACCAAGCCTCAATGGATGAGCCATCCGTGGCACCCATGAACTCAGAAAACTTAACCCTCTCGAGTTCTCTGTGAATGCTACCACTGCCAGTTGTAGCGCGATGTGGACCCTCATGAGGTATTGGTGCCCTGGACGCATCTCTATCTAGTCGGTTAATCAAGGCCTCTCACATCCTCTGAAAGGACCTCATCAAACTAACCACATCCCCCACAGAAATCTTCTCATGTCCAATGATGTTTCTCCTTGGGGGTTAGACCCCTCTGGCATGGATTATACTAGAGGTGTCGCACCTCCTCCCCTATCACCACATCGTCTACCTCCACGGAATCCTCTAACCATGATTACCTGCATGGAAAAATTTAAATTTTAGTTAGCAATAGGTTATTAATCAAGTGCTTAATACTGTGGAAGGAATAATGATCCCATGTCGCGAGGTTGAACCCACTATGTTACCATATGTAATGGCTCCTCCATTACGACTATGAATAGCGAAGTACAATAGGTGATAAAAAAAAATTGCATTAGGCAATTAACGTCAACAAATAAATCATAGCAATGCATAATCAACACGACATCATAATTAAAATCATTATAAGTGACACGCCATCGAATTAAATAATGACACAAGGACACACATTAATAATAATAATGGTGTGACACATGTTCAACACATAAACATAAATAGCGATGTAGTTCAACACATCACAATCAACTAAAGAAAAATATAAGTAATGATCAACCAAACATTGAATATTAAAATAACTATCCTCCCAACCTATCATGCATGGTAAGGACCTCTAGGAAACATAAGCAACGTTCAAGCCCAGGATTCATACGATTGATTTTGACCACTTAAATTCTCAAGGCTGGTGATTGTTCTGAGGAACAAGGAGGTGTCTAAATCTCGCTAATCCAATCAAGCTGACAATCAACTAGATCAATCAATCAATCTTAATCATCAACTAATCATGGTGCAAGAGTAATCACCAACTTTATGTTCATGGCGCGCAAGCAATCTAATTACATAACTCATCATATGGAACATGAGCAACCTAGTTACTGAAGCAGTCGTACATCAACTTTATTTTTAGGCACACAAGTAATCTAATTACTTAATCATCATCCTAGAAATTTGGAAGTGTAAATTCGAATAAGAGAATATCACATAAGATTAATGAGAATTGCTTGGCATAAGTAAAATATTAATTGCAGCTAGAGATCTAATAAAAAATGGTACAACCAAATCATAACAAGCATTATGTAAGGGTTTCGAGTTACTTACATATCCAGTTAAAGCACTATAAGAAGTTCAATCATATGCAATACATATAGAACCTTCTTAGGTTAACTTATATACTCATGTATAAGGAACTAAATCAATTATTCTTGGATAACATAGATCTAATACTTATACAAGGAAATAATTGTTCACACTATTAGTACCCCAAAGTAGTGATAAACAATGTAGCTCTAATTAAACAATAGACTTAGGGCTTAATATATATTACTCCTTTACCCACCCAAGTAAAATTTAGTAGGGTGATGGAAAACAATAATCTAAAGTTGGAGGATTCAAAGTTACCCTAGGAGTACACTAGAATCAAAATTACACAAATCATCCTTTAAATGGAACTATTCTTACCCAAATTATCAATAGTAAATTTGGTTATCCCTTGTGATTATTATTCAATTAAATATGAAATACCTACATGTTATAGACATGAGAAAGGAAGTTCACAATTTTCCAGCCATCGTGTTCAAGAAACAAAGTGATTTTAATGTTGATCCCTGGTATTGACCCTAGTTCTGATGTTACTTTCTCTCCAAGATCTTTTGTAACTACCTGAATAACCTATACAATGTTGTGTGTATCATCTATGCTAACCGAAACCTACAAATACTTTGAAAATATCATATTTTGGAAATCAAAAGGAAATATTAAAGGAAAAGATGGCATACAGATGTCTATGCAATTAAATCTTACCAGAGCATATGCATTTCCTCTAATCTATTAAATTACATCAATAACTATTGTCTCTTCCTCATTGGCATATACAATATCCAAGTGATAAAAACACACTTTGACCATTTATCCAAGTATTAATAACAAATTCAGTAGATTTCTTGAATAGTATTGAGAAATGTTGTGTGTTCATTCATCAAGACTACATAAAAATTGCACACAAGAAATCTATGCAAATCAAAACTCAGGTTACCTTATGAGAAGGGTTATCTTATTCTCTCAGAAACTACATCCCAAATGCTTGTTCAGAGGAAATACTTGTAGCAGTAATGGTGTTCTTATTTGATGCATTGGATGTTGAAAAAGAAGAATCTGTTCAGTTTTCCTTAGTGGCACCTTTGATGCAGAGAACTTGTCAAAATCTTAACCTGAATCTGAACAAAAAAAAAATCACCTCTTTGATAGCGTTTGCCTCAACAAATCCCCAATGCCTCCAAGGGTTTCAATATTTTGTATTGATTTCAGCTGTAGTCTTCAAGAAAGCGGCCAAGAAAGGATATGTAATAGGTCAAAAGGCCTGAGATAGGTAGGGTATGGACAGATGCAAGTGAATGTGGGCAGGTGGACATAAGGCACATAAGAAAACCCTTCATATGAGTCGCGAGTAGGTGGATGGGCCCTAGATGGCCCTTGTTGAATGAAGAGGAGAGAGAGAGAGAGAGAGAGAGAAGATCCATTGATGGGTACTTGGTGAAGAGATTAAATTCGATAAAGATATTTCATCATGTGATATTTGGTTTTGGGTGTTCAATATTGGTATTATCACCCTAATCACTGGATGTTCGACCCCTGGATTTGTTAAAAAAAACCCAAAAATCATTAAATCATTAAAAAAACACTAGGATTTTTTTTTTGCATCTACTCTGAGATTGAAGTTGTAGTGGATGTCGATCGATTCAATCCAGGGTATTCGGTGAAGAGATGTATAGGTGATATCCCATGGTAGAATACGAGATGAACATAGTCTACAAATAAGAAAGTGAGATTGCACTGATTAAAAGCGTTATGTGAGAAGGTAACTCGAAAGGTAGATGACAGTGGAAGTCCACAAAAATTCTACACTTCAACATCTAAGGGACAGAAGTTAGGCAAGGTTAAGCTTCCCAATTTTGAACTAAAACACAATCGTCACAGGCGAGTTTATCAATCAACCAATTAGCTACCAAATTTATAAGAGTGGAAATACCAACGAATGATAAAGAGACTAAACCGCATTCTAGGATGTAAACAATAAAATTTCGAGATGTCTAACTGCATCACAAAGGTTACCTTCAAGAAATGTAAAATTCATTTATATCCATTTAATTGGCATCGCAGAATTGAGCTAATTTTGGATTAAAATAAAATGGTTGCAATCAGAGCACTTCAATGCAAGTTTCCATAAGGGCTCTTCCAAGAGAATGTGACATTGTTACAAAATTTAAATTCTTCTATACGAAATTAGAAAATCAAATATACAGTTCTCTCATTGTTATAAGACAGTAAAATCAAATTTTATTTCTAAAATACTCAACCCATCAAGAATCATGATAATTCAATAGCAAATTTTCAATCACAGTTTAAGGAGAAATAACAAGAACGCTATATGGCAAATAAAATCTTAACACAACTGTAAATACAAACTCAATTAAGAATATTGTAACCAAAGACGATGTAGGTGAGATTATCTTCCGCTAAGGTGCTCCGTCCGACCTCCTGATTACCAATCATTGAGACTTCACCGGTACCACCACTACTACATATGGGCGAATTATTCCACGAAATTTTTCCATGCTTCCACTAGTTTCATCTTTTTTTTAAACAGGGATGGATTTTTGTCGATATTGCCACGACAATTCGTCGCAATATCCACGAAAATCTTATTTTAACCTAGTTGGGATTTTTGTCGCAATAGCAACGAACTTTCATGGCAATAGCGATGAAAAGTTTGCCTATCTCATTGGTGGGTAGTTGACTATTTGATCTATATATACGTGACTTTAAGAGACTTTGTGACACAATTTCTATAGTTGCGACATTTTTCTTGGATTTTGTTTGAGCTGTTTATTTTTTCCGTCACCCACTAGTTGAACAAATCCAATTCTCGATCTACATAGCTCGGATTTTGAACTTGCAAGGTTAGTATGTTATTTTTTATTGATGTACTCATTTAACTTGTAAATTTTTGTTCAAATGTCCAAATTTCATGTAACTTGTTTTTTCCTTGATAATATATTATAATATGTGTAGTACCATATTTCATGTCTTTGGTTTTTGGATCTAGTTAGTATATTCTATGGAAAAGGGTATGTGCATTCCATAATATTATAGGTTTATGGAATCCACATACCCTTTTCCTTTTCCCTTCAATTGTAGCTATAATCGCTCTCTCTTTTCATTGATAAAGATATGGAATTGCTCTTGAAACTCAACCCTGATCCCAAGCCAAATTCTTTCTTAGAATCACTAACTACTACTAATTTATTGAGTTTTTAAGTGCAAACAAGATTCATCAACACATGGAGATCACAATATATTCAAGATGTAGAAGCACAAGCAAAGATCTGACCTTCTTATTATGAGAAATGTAAGATCAATACAATAGATGGTCGATCTGGCATAAACCTCAGATGGTCGTACAAGAAATAGATATGAGCTGCTAAAAAATGCTCCCGACAATACAAAATGAGCCTCCAAAGGCTGGATATACAATGAAGACTAAATCAAGCAGATCTGAGCCGTACTAATGCTCAACCTCCAAGCTGGGAAGTGTCACGTCCTGCTA
Organism: Picea abies; assembly: GCA_900067695.1. Lineage (NCBI taxonomy): Eukaryota > Viridiplantae > Streptophyta > Pinopsida > Pinales > Pinaceae > Picea > Picea abies. Next base: position 520 of record CBVK0100407755.1, on the reverse strand, counting down.
GAATGTTGAAGCCTTGAATAATTCTTCCCTTCTACCAAAAGTGTCCAATCATCTCGAGAAATATGCCAAATGATAGATCGGGCAACTGCAAGGAAAACCCAGATGTCCAAATTCCCAAATCCACTCTCAAACTCCGTAGATCTGAATTCTCCACTGAATGGTGTGCCCCACTGGATGACTAAAACCCTAGTTGGTTTGACCCTGATGAAGGAGGCCTCCAAATTCTCTGAAAATCTCCAAGAATGTAGATCGGGCTATGAGAATCCCGTGGGAGAAGTTTTGGGCTCAGATCTCAAGCAGATCTCCCTAGATCTGAGTTTTACTGAATCACAGGATGTCCTCTATGGCTCCGAGACGTCCCAATATGCAGACAAATGTAGAATGATGATAACCCTCCAGAAAATCCCTCAAACTAATGTTCCTTCCCCTTCTGAAGTGCTAGATGGAGGTGGGCTGAGACTAGAATGGTGTGGAGGATTCTTTCATCCCCGAGACCAAGATGTGGAACAAGGTGAGTGGA
>CBVK0100407695.1:0-16861 GCA_900067695.1 Picea abies | reverse complement strand
TCTTAGTTTTATTGTTTTTTTATCTTTTTCTTTTATGCTTCAACGGAAGAGCTGAGGGACACTGTCATGGCTTGGTGACTAGAGGTGACAGTGTTATTCACAATCATTTCACGGAGATGAGAAGGTTGGCTCGTGATGAGACCCCCTTTCTCTTGAATATGCCACCAAGAGCCACTTCCCTGGTTTGGTAACCAAATAGATGGTAGTGTCATACCGCTATATGTCCATGGTCATAATAGGTCGGCTCATGATGAGACCTCTCATCCACTAACTAATACCTTGAGTGTTTATTTATCTTATGGGTTCCCTTTTCTTATTGAGAATCATTTTACTGCTTTCTCGGGAATCCCTGGGCGAAGCATCTCAAAGGTTTCATTTTTGGCTTTTAACTCTTGCCAGCTACTTTTACCCTTTGGGCCTTTAGCCCCTTCTTCCCACAAGGCAAGGTACAACCCTTCCTAGTGTGGAAAACCCAATACCCGAACAAAGGTAGGGGAAAATGAGAGAAGTAAGGATGGAAAGTGGTAAGTATGGAGGGAATGGACGATGACCTTTCATAGACCCACCCAGTGGCAACCCATCCTAAAGGGAGATCAACCTACTAGGGCATCATGACACCCTTCTAGGCATGAACGAGTTAAAGAGCATAATTTCCAAGCAAACGTTATAAAATGAAGGAGAATTCAATGCAATATATTCAAGTGCTGTCTCTTATACACACGTTATAAAATGAAGGAGAATTCAATGCAATATATTCAAGTGCGTCAATAATCAGAGTGACACATACCATGATACCCAGACTCATTACATCATGGAGCAAGACTTACTGCTGCTTCAGGACCAGGCTGGAGGGATAGATGTTGTTGCTGTTGATAGATGGGCTGCACTAAAGAAAAGAGGGGCCCTCTAGGGCCATGCTCAAGTCATCCGGATCTCGGCACTCCATGTCTTGTGGGCCTCGAGACATGATCTCCTTAGTTATCCCTAGGATAGGAGATAACATGGATGAAAGTAGCTCCAACAAAAATCATGATATATACAGTATGACTAGAAAAGTAAGAGTAGATGCAATTACTTGAAAAAATACCACATGCTTTTGAGAGACTGAAAATTTGTAATTCAAATCCACAGAAGTGCAACCACTATTAAGAATGTCTACTGCGAGATTTCAAAGGTCTACAAAGCAATATAGCATTTCAATTGATATTGCTGAAAACATCTCCTGATATAAATTTAATTAATTAGTACAGAACTTCAAAATAAACTGTGCCAAAATGACATCTTCTACAGCTCTTCAGAATTCAACATCACCATATCATCAAACTAACATTTATCTACATTCTAAGCAAATGATCTGGTTAATATTGAAAGATTCTATACGGTACCTTTCTTTCCTGGTACAAAGAGAATGATATGCAATTTTCTAGACAGGGAATATATATAATCTAAAATGAAATGCATTAGTGTACAGTACTTACAGTTGGGTGTAGATCATTAAATAAGCGTCCTTTGTCACTAATATTGACAACTAGGAAATTCTCCAGAGTAATAATCTTCAGAAGCTACTTAGATACGAATGGCATGAAATGAATTCATGAGTACCAGCACCAAAGTATTAAGTGGGCTAGTTTGTTAAGAGTATTTAGTACAACGCACTATCATTTTGAAAGGATTTATAGTTCTGAAGTATTCGAAATTGTCTCTAGAACTTGCAGTTTTGGACTTTTCATGAGCATACATTTTTTGCAAAGGTTGACCAGGAAAAACAGAGTATCAGCTCTTGTTTAACCGAATAATATCAGAAGAAACTCTTACAACTCAAGTTGTACCAGGTGCTGCAAATTTTTGAAGATCATCTGAATTGTAGTAAAAATTATGGAAGAAGAAACAAAGTTATACCTGTTTTGACTGTAATAAACAATCTTAAGGAGCTCATTCAAGTTCACTTCAATTTTCAACATCATAACTTTTGGGTGATTCACAAGTTAGACCCAAGTATAGCTCCATTACATTTTTCAAAGCCTGCAAAGAAGTTACAGAAATGTTTGTTTAAAATCATGGGATGGACAATTGATTATCCAAGTAACAATCATAAAGATATATATATATATATATATCATTAAATGCATCAAGAATTATCTTAATATATTGCATCATTTTCTGTTAGGAAGTGGCATGAATTTAGAACAGCCACAAAAAAGGGACAGCAATTGATAGTCCAAGTAACCATCATACATGTTCTATATCATTAAATTCATCCATAATTATCTTAATATAGTGCATCATTTTCTATTGGGGAGTGACATGAATTTAGAACAGCCACAAAAAGGGGAACATACAGAATTGCACATGTTACTTGGGAACATGGAAGCAAAACTATCCAGATGGGCCATTAGGATCTAATGGTCAAACAGAGAAAAAGCAAGGCGATGTGATGCCCAAGGAATGATTTTGGACCTGCTCCTCAGCCATTCCTAGCTATCATTACATCCTGTTACAGTACTTGAAATTACTTTTTTGGGGAAACCAGTAGCTTGTTTTTCCATTTCCCTTGTTCATTTTGCTTCAAAAGATCATTGTGAGATTGATATGGATGGCTGAGTTTAAACCTGACAAGTGACAACGTAAATTCTTTACTGACTTTTACACTCATGCTTCATAGATGATATTCAATTAATATTTTCCTTATATAGGACTGTGTCTTATGAGATTACTACCTTCAAATTCTTTGGTTTTACTTTTACCTTTTAAATCAGGCTTCATTTCAGATTCAATATATTTTTTTCAGACTGCAATTAGACCAAGTGCCCATGTCTCACAATGTTGAAAAGTGTCATACCCATCCTAGTGATCCACTTCCCAATATGTATAAACACCCATGTTCTGGCTATCTAGCCTAGTAACTTGTTCCACTTAACCTGGTTTGCAAAAGATCATAGGTTAATGGATTTTAAGCAGGTAGTGTACACGCACAAATGATTTTATCTTGAATTAATTAGAAATGCCAATAAACACAAAGTACAATCCAAAATAATTCTGTTACAGATAAGCAACATGCACCTTGCCAGAATTGGAAATATTCAGGGGCGTTTCTTAGGTTCAGAGAAGTGAGGCAATCACAAGTGTTGGAAACTTAGATGCCAAAACTACGATAAATATTTTCTAGCCTGAAGCTTCGATTGCACTATGCAAGAAAGGAGCTCCAACAAAAATCATGATATTTGCATGTGACCAGCTGGGGATACACAGTATACTGTATGACTTAAAAAAAAATCATAGATGCAATTACTTGACAAAATACCACATGTTTTTGAGAGACTGAAATTTGTATTTTTCAAATCCACAGAAGTGTAACCACTATTAAAAATGTCTAATGCAAGAATTCAAAGGTCTACAAAGTAACATAGTATTTCAATTGATATTGCTGAAAACATCTCCTGATATAAATTTGATTAATTATTACAAAACTTCAAAATAAACTATGCCAAAATGGCATCTTCTGCATCTCTTCAAATTCAACATCACAAAACTATTAAATGAACATTTAGCTACATTCTAAGAAAATAATATGGTTAAGATCCAGAATAATAATCTTCAAAAGCTACTTAGATGCGAATGTAATGAAATGAATACATGAGTACCAACACCAAAGTATTAAGTGGGTTAGCTTGTTAAGAGTATTTAGTACAATGCACTATCACCTAGCGAGGAATTATAGTTCTGAAGTATTCAAAATTGTCTCTAGAACTTATAGTTTTGAAATTTTCATGAGTATACTTTTTTTTTTCCAAAGAAAGTTAACCAGGAAAAAGAGAGTATCAACTCTTGTTTAACTGAATAATATCGGAAGAAACTCTAAAAACTCAAATTGTACCCAGTGGTGCAAATTTTTTAAGATTATTCAAATTTAGTTATATATATATAAAAGAAACTCTAAAAACTCAAATTGTACCCAGTGGTGCAAATTTTTTAAGATTATTCGAATTTAGTTATATATATATGAAGAAGAAACAAGGTCAACCTTAAGGAGCTCATTCAAGTTCACTTCAACTTGCAACATCATAACTTTAGGGTGAGTCACAAGTTAGGCTCAAGTATAGCCTCAACTCATTAACCTTGATAAGCTCTTTTGTGATTTTGGTTTATTATCACAAGTATCTACCAGAGACAATTATATTCATAGCTTTGCGATATTGATTTCATGCTTTACCTTTCAAGGAAAAGCAATGTTCATCATGCACCCATTCAAGGAAAAGAAAAAGGCATTAAAATATGATTTTGTGGAGTGTTGGTCTCCATCTGTTCACGTAAGTTCAAAGCGCCAGCATATTGCTGTTTTTGAGTGCTTTTACCAAGGATGGAATTTTGCAAGGCTAAGAAAGCTGTTGTTACTCCTTCCATAACCTAACACTGATCCTAAAGTAGAGAAAACTCTACTGATATATCCAAGAAGTGAAGTGAGAAAGGTGATGTAGAGTATTCAGTGTGCAAGAGTACTACAATTTTTAACCATTTACCACCAATGGAGCAACAAGGTGTAAAGAATGATTGTTTTAAATGTGTGAGAATGAAACATCGACATGTATTTAAGCATAGAAAAGGGATGCTAAAAACAACAACAGGTTTCCATGAATGCAGTAGCACGGTCATAATTGTACGTATTCCATCAAATGCAGCAGGCGTAAGTATCCCACCAATTAATTTATTGTTGTGGTGAACTTTGTGTAACCAATAATTTAGCAAGCATAGCACAGTAACCAAGGTATGATATCAGCAATTCAACAGTTATACCAGCAGCAGAGATATAGCAGAAAATGTGATACAATTACCAATCTTGTACCAGGACTAGAGCAATGATGAGTTAAGTATTATGAAGATTTATCATGTATTCATTGTTACCATTAATTTACCATCAATCAAACTCTGCAAGTTGACATGTATAACCGTTTTAAAATATGATCATGACAATTAACTCAGGGATTGGTCCTCAAAAAAGGTTGAAAAATACAGCAATACAAATCTTTGATAGATCGTTAAGGTGGATGGATTATTGCCCCACTTGTAGGGTTTGGATAACACCGTTAAGTGACAGAACGCTGCCTCAAGAAACCACTCTACTTCCTCACTTACTCAATGGAATTTTTGTGCAATTTATGATAGTGAAGGGGACGGCTAGACAATAGCCAATAAATGGTCAACGTTCAGCATATGGAGAGGTGCGTTGGGCCAACTTAGGAGTAGGTTTGATGACCATAATGATTAGGGACAGGAATACTTTGCAACGCCCATCAATAGATGGCATATACCTTGGATTCACACACACAATAACTCAGAATTGTGACAACAAATGGTTAGGACAAAAATGGCTTCAAGGCTGCACCAGGAAATGGATCAGATCGATTTATTCCTAAGGAGAAGATAGATCAGCATACCGCCAGAACATTAGCAAGGACGCTCTTTGCTTCTTCAGTTTAAGATAGTCCCCGAAACCTTTTGAGCAGTGATTCAAATCAGCAACGATTTGAAGTTATGGGCAGATCTTACTCACTGATTTCATTTCAGAGATACAATGGATTGAATAAATTCTGAAACATTAGCAAGAAGGGTTTCAGAGATACAATGGATTGAATAAATTCTGAAACATTAGCAAGAAGGGCTGTAGATCATCATCAAAAGAACGATTTAGCCATGCAGTTTAATAGTTAGGAACAGAGATGAAGAAATAGCAATATGAGGTGTCGATTTGGCTCTTTGTGGAAATCGTTGGATGGTTTGATATGTCGATATGGAGACTGGAATCATCTGGAGTATGGCACATTCCAAACCCTGATCAATAGATCTTTGATGTTGCAGATTTAAGCCTCGAGAAGATATGTGTTTGGGCAGCAATACTATCAAACCCTCTCAATCGAAAGATCATTAGGACTTACAACCAAGGATGAATTCACCAAACATAAATTTCAATCATCCTCGATACGCAAATACTAAAATTCCAAAGGATGCATTAGAGGTTGAGAAAATACATAAGACTTACAATTCACCAAAAGAGCCCTTGTCATGTTTCAGGTCCATACTGCTAGATTAATCAGACAACATAACAACAACCCAATTAAACAACCCTCTGCCACCATGGAGAAAATCTATCCTTATGCAAGAACCATAGCCTTGGGCAACAACCCAATTAAACAACCCTCTGCCACCATGGAGAAAATCTATCCTTGCCTTTGGGTTTATCAAAACATACCTGGGGCATCTATCAGGATTGTCAAGAACCTTGGTGTGTAGTAGGGATTGCCACTGTGCTGGGTTTCCTAAGTCCTTCTTCTCCTCCTCTGTTCTTTTCCACAAATCAATTTTATAAGAAAACATTGCATGCCGAAGGCCAAGTGTTGAAACCCACTCTCATACCACATGTAATGCCCAACCTACCAATTTTTTTTCCTAGTTTTTTTATTATTGCTATTTTTATTTTTTATCAGCAAATAAATCACTTACAATTGAGAGTGATTTCCCAAGCAATTGAAGCATCTAACCATGCTGGCAACAACATAAAATCTATAACTCCAACTTCTACCAACAACAGTCTTAATAAATGGGATGAAATCCTCATACTCATGAAAACATTCAACAAAATAGAAACACCTACTTCTGTTCTTCAATAATTGGAAACCATGACTGCAACACACAAGACCCACAGTGACTTAAGCAAGTCGATTCAAAATTGCATTTGCAGAAATTTTCCACAATGGAAAAAAACACGCACCTACCCATTACACATTGTTACTCATCAGAGTTATAATACAAATGAAATTCCCAAGCTATGTCGTGGTTTAACCATTCAAAAATATTTAATCTAGCATAAACGCAATGAAAGAACATTGTCCATACTGGGCATCAACTTACAAGTTTAAATCATTTTACTCTAGCCTAACAACAATGGAAAATGGAAGGCCAAATCTGGCAAGGATTTTCCCCTTCAAAAACATTTTTCCCATTCATGTAAAAACCATAATATAGAATTGTCATAATGAGTTACTACACAATTATTAATGCCCACATTCATAAAAGAATTTGTTCATTTGATGAAGTCAAAGGAGCATAGAATCATGCCCACAACTAACACAATTTATTATTTTACCAATGCTGCTACAGGGGTGGCATCATGCCCATAATATAAATCTCAAATTTGATAGAGAACCCTGCCCAAAAGAAAATACCATTGCCATGTCTATTCTTGTGAGTTCATGTGGAAACCAAGCAGTTGGGTCAATTATCATGGTGAATTCCTCCTTCCAATTAAGGTTATCCATGTATAGTTTTGTATCCTTTTTTATTTCAGGCACTATGAAATGAATTAACCAGAGTCACTGGAGGTTAATACAACACATTTACGTGCCTTGACTGAGAACCTAGGATGCAAGAAGATAACCACATAAAACAACCTTAACACATAAATACCATACCTCTCCTTTTTCTTAGTTGTTAAGTAACAGAGGCAGCATGGAGGCTACCAGAATTAGCTTAAATGAAAAGAATGCATCCTTATGGATTCTATCTTGATGAATTTGAGCATACATTAAAAAAACAATGATCCTGCTACTGGCACTAACATAATATATTTTAAGGAACTAAAAGATCTCGGCATACACAATAACTATACCCACTTGCTCTTTATTTAAAATGAAGGTACAAAAGGATTAACTGTAGTTAACTTATTCGTTGTGCCAGAGAAACACTGTGAGTATTTTAATGAGTGAATATGGTACCATATATTGTACAGAAAATTATGGTGTTTCCTATGACTTTCTTTTTAATGACTCGAAACAATTTAATGTGTGAATCAAGCCATTACAACAATTATGAATATTCAAGAGAGTTGGGAAGTGTGTTGGTCTTTTTTAAGCTCACTATAGGTTTGCAGAATCATTAGAAAAGCGTGCCCACACCACGTTCCACTCTAGAGATTTCATCAAACACAATGATAACATGATATTAAAACAGGGAAAATATTGCCATCAACGGGTACTTTCCAGGCTATACGTTGGAATTAAAACAGGGTGTTGCTTACAACACGAAACACCAATAATTTAGAATAGATCTTTCTATATTGAGTTCCCCAATTCATCACTTCCAAAATTATTTGCAGGTTGGGAATTCGTGTGCAAGATAAACGCCCTAACCCTCAACGTTTTGCTTCAGAGGCAATCGTTCTAGATGTTAAATATATGTGAAAAAGAAGAAGTAACTGTGACTACCTATATAAGGCATGAACTACTCAAAGAATATGTTTATTTAAACCCTGTATATCTTACCCATGACAACGCTACATATGCTGGCCTGCAATCTTAAGAGTTTGAGATCCTCTGTGTTTTTGGGTTAACTCTATAATGACGAATTTAATACTTTGGTTGTTTCAGAAATTTACCCACATATTGGGCAAACTTGAACACTTCTATGGGGTTAAATGAATAGAAAATAAACATAGACATTTATGCTCCAGGATAAGATTTTGATCTAGTTACGATTTTGCATTTTCCAGCAATAATATTAACACCTAAAAAAAATACTTTGATTGATGGCTTTTGCCAAACACTTGGAAGACAGACTTCTAAATTTGCCAAACTCAACGCATAGCAATAAGCCTTAATGCTAATACTAGCCATTGGAATGCATTTCATTCTTCTGAAAACACCTGGTTCATACACTCAAACAGGTTTTATAATTGACACCCAAAATAGAGATTTTGTCAATAAATATAAAATATACTAACACATCCATTTTGCTAATCTTTCAAGCAAGAATATAATTCAAAAAAGAAATCCATTCCAACAATGAAACTACTCTTGGACCATCATCATATATAACTCATCAGTACAGGTTCAAAAGCATATAAATATATGGGGATATATTAAGGAAAAACCTAAACTTGTAAGCTATAGATATAGCTATTTTTACCCATTTCAACTTACCAAAATTTCACAATGACAATTTCCTTATATCCTAATTAATTTTTTTCCTATAAATAACTGGGAATAACTAGGTTAGTAACACTATAAATCCATATGTAACCAAATATATATAAAATCAAATTAGGAGACAAACTACAATTTGAATACAAATGAAATTATACCTCGTTGGTGGGTAGATTTCCTCAATTTAGCAATGTTCCATCCATCAGCTCCAATTCTCTTGACATTGCCATCTCTCATGGTGTCAACCAGTTTCCTCCCAATCATACTTAGGAAAAACTTATTTCCCTGAGACCCCAAGCTATATAGGCTCATAACCAATTTTAGATTACCGGATGTACTCTACATGGATTTTACCATCCGTTGGTAAATATCCCAAATTAATGAAGCTAACTTCTTCCAAATCTTGTGATTCTCTCTTTTTTTTAATAAAATAATAATATTTGAAGAGCCCCCTAAAAGTGGGTAAATTCAACCATTGGGTCTTAAACAATTTTCCTCAACTTAATTGGGATATGGAAGAATTACCCACTTGAGAGTAAGTCCAACCCACCTTATTGCGCACCCTCCAATCATAAGACCATATATTCTGCAATTGGAGACTCCACGTTTCTATTGAGACTCCATACCTTAGTTGAGACTCCATGTCTCTATTGAGACTCCACGCCTCGATTGAGAATCCACGTCTCCATTAAGGTTTTATTGGTTATGGTTCACACCCATCTATTGACAAGGATTTCCCTATCATGTACATGGAACCGACACACATATATCACATAGGTCAATATCATATAAGCAACATAATACTTAATTGTACAATATTACGAGTTATCCTTTATGGATATTCATTGTTTGACTCCCAATCTAGAGTTCTCTCAAATAGTCATATCCACCCGTGTCCTCCTCATATATCCAATGTCTTGCATTACTTAGATTAATGACATCATGTCACGACTATAAGAAATATAATATCAATGAAATTCAAATTGATTCCATTAAGCTTTCTCGATGTTAAATTTGGATTCCATAGCCTTCCTCTTCCTTCAATTAATTATATCCATGAGTCATATAGTGTCTTCCTCACACAATTCAAACTTCTTCATAGCGTAAGTATTCATTTCATGGTCTGTGCATATATCTATCATAATGTACATTATAATCAACTCAACAATCAACAATATCAATTCTTGTCCCGTTAATCAAGTACATTTTGCAAGCCATTTATATATATGTATCGTTATGAGAACATGGTCACTACACTCTTCATCCAATCCTCGGATTGATCTCCTCACCCTTCTCAAGGGAAGCTTAGTTAAGGAGGGGTGTTACATATCCCTTCTCTCGCCTTCTGGTAAGGGTTCCACTATAGGTTTCTACCAATGCTATGGAATGAAGGAATTTAACTGAGCAAAAATTCTATCTCATGAATTCCCTTGACCACTCGACGTAGACCTTCAATCTGAATCCGGCCATTACCAGTTCTTAAGTTAAAGAAATTCAAGGAAGACCCAAAATTCCTGAGTGAATAGACTCTTCACTCCATTCATGCCATATTCGAAGATTTGGTCATGGACATATAGATTAATTGCATATGCATTCAAAGGAGGCAACCAACATGAATATTTACCCAACATACATAAACTACGCAACCATGCATTCCATGTAAGTTTCCAAATATGGGTTCTCAGCCATAGGCATTTACAACATATCTAATTCATGGAAATTTTATCAAAGAACAATTTATTGAAACGTCCAAGGAGTGTAAGGCACATATTCCTTCTATTTATTACAAATTTCAAAGAAACATTCATCAGTAAGGAAAATCAATGAATGCAAGGAACAAAGTTCATACATTCACTCCTCCTCTCTTAAGTCTTCTCAAAAACCATACAATTTCATAATTACACAAGAAAAAAAACATTGTAAATGGAACAAGTATCAAATCAATTGGGCATACATATAAATTTATTTGTTCAAAAGTTGTTGGTCGGGAAAAATGGATGAGGTTCACACTTTTCGACCCAACCATAGGCCCTGCTTCACTTAGATTTTCTATAGCAAGCCACCCCCATGCCAGGCCATGATACCACTAGGGAAACTCATATTTCTCTCAGGAAATTCTAGGTTGGGTGTGAAGGCAACTCTCCTTCACTGGAAGTCAACAATATAAATTCATTTACCCACCAAGACTAGATCCATCACAAATCTCTCAGGCGCCTTCCCAGTTGTCTATATTAGCACAAGGGAGTCCCTTCACCGCCTTTGCAATCCCTCAGTAACCTCCACTCTCAGTTTTATTCCCTCGCTCGTCTTGCACCAAATTTGTGGCCCTCTATGCTCAGGTCGGGTCTTGGTTTTCTCTACTTGAATCCAACAAAAAGATCACTTCTTATCTCTCTTTTCCTCTAAACTCTCTTCTCCTTTCAACTTGTTCCCTCTTGTGCACAGTTCGTGTACTTCTCTCCTCTTCCTTTTTTTTTTTGAAAGTTCCCTTTTTCTCTCCCCCTGGTTTTTCTCTCTTTCTTATGTCCGAAGCCTACAAGGATGATCCCCCAAAAATATGTGGTACTTGACCATACTTTTGGATGACAATAATTTGTTGTTCCAGTCTCTTCCCTGTACTTTCGTGAAGGTGGGTAATTAACTACTCAACAACCGGGCCTTCTCCTCATTAACTATCTTTTGGGATACAAAAAAGGGAGGAAAATATACTTCAATGAATTTAGGCACTAAGGCTCTTTTGGGTGAATTTTAGTTAATTTGGGTAGGTGAGGTAATCCCCAAATCCCCTCACCAATTTCCACTCATGGTATCATGGTTCATATTGTTTCTCCTACTCAATTAGTTGTTCAGTCTTTCTTTATTAGATAAAAATGCATTGACATTGCTTGTAAAGTTTCAAATATCTATGTCGTGACTCACAACAATATTAAGTCATAGTCATAATTACAAACTAGGGAAAAGTGACTCACAACAATATTAAGTCATAGTCATAATTACAAACTAGGGAAAAACAGGGTTTTACATCCCCCTCCCCCTTAAAAGAAACAATGTCCTCGATTTTTTACCAATTGCAAAACAATTTTATACCAACTACAATGCTATCGAGTAATCCACTTCCTGCAAACCTCATCCTACGATCGGTCTTCCGAACAGGTCCTCCTGATCATCGATCTCTAATGGATGGCCAGGATCAAACCTTGATGTCGAATGGATGGTTCATATTCATCCTTGGCATTTGGTTGATCCCTCTCGACTTTTATCATTAACAGTTGCAAGTCCCACATGTACCCAATTGCCACGTGTCAGTGCAAGTCCCACATGTACCCAATTGCCACGTGTCAGCCATTGACTTGGCACCCCTTGATGATGTTTCCTCTAACACGACATGACAACATGGCATGCTAACTCAATAAGTTGATGTGGCATTATTTTCCACTCTTATCCCTTACGAGAAAATGTGCTTATCCGATGAATCGGATGGTGGAAGTTCATGCCGATCAACAACCCAAATCTATGTGGGTTTCTAAACTACTCTAAATTTAGTTGGATCGGGATTTCCTCTTCAGACTGTAGAGAGTTCATGGAAGTTTAGGAATATCTCCTTTTGAATAAGCCTCCCTGAGTGATCCAATGCCTAAGTTTGTTCGCAATTGACAATGCTTGATTCTTTTGGGCTTACAAGGTTTGACCTTTAACGACCCATTCTTTGTTCTGAATTCAATGACAAGATGACATTCGTCCCTTCTCTCACTTTCTAATAAGGGTTCCACTGCAAGGTTCCTCCATGGCTATGGAATGAAGGGATTTAACCAAGTAAAACGTTTATTTCATGAATTCCTCCGACTACTTAACCTGGACATTCAAGCCTAACCCGATCATTGTCAGTTCTTAAGTTAAATAAACTCAGGGAAGACCCCAACTTCCTGAGTGAATAAACTCTTCACTCCATTCATGCCATATTCGAAGATTTGGTCATGGAATTACAGATAAATTGCATATGAATTCAAAGGATACAACCAACATGAATAACACCCAACATACAAAAACTACACAACCATGCATTCCATTCAAGTTTCCAAAGATGGCTTCTCATCCATAGGAATTTACAATGTATCTACTTCATGGAAATTTGATCAAAGAGAAGATTACTGAAACAACCAAGGAGTATAAGGCACAAATTCCTTCAATTTATTACAATTTTCAAAGAAACAATCAACAGTAAGGAAAATTAATGCATGCAAGAAACAAATTTCATACATTCCTCCTCTCTTAAGTTCTGCTCAAAAACCATATAGTTCCATAATTACACAAGCATGGAAACCTTGCAAATGGAACAAGTATCAAATCAAATGAGCATATATATAAACTTGTCTATTCAAAAGTTGTTGACCAGGAAAACCGACTAAGGGGAGGACTCTTCCACCCAACTGTAGGCTCTAATGCACTTAGATTTTCTATAGTAGGACACCCCTATGCCAAGCCATGTGTTATCTCCCAAAATGAATCAGTTAATTTGTTCCATTTTGTAGGTGATAACATGGTTATAAATAGGGTTCTATATAAATTTTTAGAATTTTGAAATGCCAAAACATAGGATTTAAGGTGTTATTCTAGAAATAAATCGATCCTCAAAAGGTCTTTCAAAAAATCAAGAAAAAACTTTTCAACGGCTAACATCTGTTTTGAAGTTGAAGTTAACCGGTGAAAGCCTCAGGTTTCAACGGCTAAAGGGTACTCCCAGTAGAAAGCAAGCCGATGAAAGTGTTAGCACGGGTTTTTCTCCAACGACTTTAGAAACCCAAAAAGGGTATGCTGGACACATGTCATACGATCATCATGGCGAGTTAATGGAAGAAAATGAGTGGTTACACCTTTTCACCACGTTCTAGCAGGATATCATGATAGATTGTGATCACGTATTTCGTGTGGTAAATAGAGAAGGGTTTGAATATGTGACAAACTCTTAATCATCATTACAACCAGAGAATAAAGTACCAGATATCTGTTGAAATCAAATCAAAATCATCATTCCTTATTTCAAACTCATTGTGTTTAAACATTTCTATTTATGGGGTTTCATATGTCAATTGATGACACAGGGTCATTTTCACCAGCGCCAGCCCTTTCCTTATTTAGAAATATTATTGTGTCAATTGTGTGTATATTAATTGGTGATTAAGTTGCATATGGAAAGGAAGCGAGGAGGACCACTTCTGAGGAAATAATTAGACAAGTTATCTTTTTTGCAGTCTCATCCAGAGGTTTAGAAGCATTTCTCACATGTAGGATGTATGACCTATGTGGAAAAGTTGCAGGAGGGCTATCACCAGGCGATAGCAGAGACTTTTGCAAAGTCATACGATGGAAAGAAAGCTACAGTAGGTTCTCTGGAACTGATAGTTGATGAAACTGCCATTGCTTTAGCTACTAGCTTACCCAGAACAGGTCAAAGTTGGTTTAAAACAACAGTAACCAAGAACTTGGATTTTAGATCATATCTCAAAACAGAGTTCCAAAGTATAACCTGGAATAAACGTATCCATGTTTCTTACCTTGAAGATGAATGGCAAGTTTTTTTCAAAGGCATTCAGTTGTATGTAACCTCAGAGGGCAAGTATGACAAGTTGATGTTATATCACTTTATACTCCTAGATCACTTCACAGGGAAGGTCCTTCTAAATCTACCTTTCTTTCTTCATAGAAGCCTAACAAAGGTGTGCAATAAGATCAGAGCCGAACCATTCAACATCAGGAATACCCTTTGTCATTATGGCCTTATTAAAATGATTATTCTGGAGGAATTAAAACAGAAAGACAAAACATGGCAACATTTTGTGTTTTGGGAAGGATTTGAAAATCTACCTCATCCTGGAAGTGAAAATAAGAAAAGGGGTAAGAAACAACCTACTCCTCACAACAACTCAAGAAAAATGATATCTCTCTCACCTATACCACCAGGAGAAGAGGCAGGCCCTAGTTCAAAGGCAAAGAGAGCTAAAAAGAAACTTGATTTTGATAAAGCTATAGAACAACCTGCAGTAAAGAAGGAAAACATTTTAAATTTGCCTTATTAAGATTCAGATTTAGAACCAGAGCAGGAGGAGATACCAGCTAATGATAATCCAGAATACTCCATGGAGCCTACATATAATTTTGAGGGTTTCACTACCTATGAAGAAGGTGAGACATCCAACAAGAAAAAGCCAAATGACTGCAAGATAATCAAGAAATTAAAAAGGAGAATCAAACAACAAGAAGTTCTTGAAAGAGTCATAAAAGAAAGGTATGCAACTCTATTAGAAAATTTCACCAAGACAAGTGAAGCCTTCGAGAAACCGGCCTTGAAGAGGGTAAAAGAAAAGAAACAAAAGAGGAATATTGTCAAAGACAACATTACACTTCAGAAAATAGCAAGAAGTCTGAAGATCAAGAATAAATTGTTGAAAGCAAGACTGGTTAATCACATTCCCTTGCAAATTTTGGCAGAGGCAGCTGAGAATTTCAGTAATGATTAAATGCAAACAATGGTTTTGAGTTTGGCTACAAAGAGTTTTCTTTTCTTAAACAGAGCTTTCACCGGCTAATTAGCAGATCTTAAGGAAGAATAGCCGGTGAAACCACAGAGAAGACATTTTCGATATTTTGAGCCCGTGCAAAGCAATTTTTTGGTTGTTTGAAAGATAAGCAAGCATATAAGAATTAATTACCGAATTACCAAATATTTTTATTTCAAGATTTTGAGGAGATATATGAGGTGAATACTCATATGATCATCTAACACCTTACTTATAGCTGGTGAAATTTTTCCAACCACTGAAGACATGTGTCCTTTCCTCCATGACACATCAGAGACATAGAAAATGATGAAGACCAGATGTCAAAGACAAACTTTGAAGGCAGTTCATTTCATAGGAACTATATCTTTAGTTATCCTATTGTATTTAGTTTTGTTTTCTATTTTCTATATTTAGAAATCCAGATCCAATTTTCCAGGATCTGAGACTTGTTGTAAAGGCTATAAATGCCTATCTTTTTCACATACAGGGGGTTTGATTCTGGATACAGAAATATATTATATTGTAAATAGGCTTTTTGATATGATAATACAAAACATAATTTTCTCTCTCTATTGATATCAGATTCTCATCTTTCCTTCTGTACTCTTATTCAATTTATTTTAACTGTAGAATGATTTTCATCTCATCAGTCAGTTCATAACTTTATTAATAGTTTCTTACTATTTTTTATTAAACCCTACATTTTGTATTTGGTTTATAAGCATTGCTTTCTCACCCACTTAAAGGTCATCATCTGATTATTGATCCTTGAGAGCATTGGTTCATTTGATTCTCTTTTTGACTGTCTAAATACCATATGTAATTGAGTTATCCCATTGATCCACACATACAAAAACACAAAAAGAAAGTTTACTTTAATTTACCAAGCATCTTTGTCTCACAACCTCAAAGAGTTTCTTGGAGTGATAACAAATTGGTGTCATTGTCGGGGAGAGGAGATTGAAGCTCAACTTCCTTGGGACACGACAAGATCCAGCTTTGATGATAGAAAAAGTCTGGACACGAATCGGTTGTAATCATCTATCTGGTGACTCCATGAAGGAAGATTCAGTGGCGAATCTATTGTTTAGAAATCTGATGGCGACTCCATTGGTATGAAATTAACAAGAGGTATGCTTTTTGTAATTTTTTAAGTATTTATGGTTACCCTCATCTAGTGCCTAGTAGAGATGAATGGGAACACAACCTTCCCATATTTCGAGGAGAAGAATGGGAAGTGCCAGCTGAACACTTGCTGGATTTTCATGAATTTATTCATCGACTTGAAATTGTACATGAGGATGTTCAAATTAAGTTTTTCAGGCATTCATT
>CBVK0100407687.1:0-11362 GCA_900067695.1 Picea abies | reverse complement strand
TGTTTTCTGGACCCCGACGATTTTTTCGCCGAAACGATTTTTGTAACACATACAATGAACAAGGAGGTGGAGAAAACAATAAAAGATATAATTTTTTTAATGATGCTGCAGCGTATACATATGTCTTTCATGCACCTTTACGTCACGTCTCATTCCAATTTATTATAACATTTATGGTTATGGTGATTTAACCACCTAACCTCTAACCACATTTTTAAATGTTATATTGGTTACAAAGCTACTAACCACTGGCATTGATGTTGCTAATTTGGTTACAGATCAACTAACCACTGGCATTAATGTTTGCTAATTTGGTTATAAACCAACTAACCACTGGCATTAATGTCTGCTAATTATGACATACTCTGATACCACTTACTTATACATAAACATTATAGGAGCTTGTAGTTTGCTCCTCCAACATAAATGCACTTGAAAAATGCCTGAAATGTTGGATTATCATACTCTGATACCACTTACTTATACATAAACATTATAGGAGCTTGTAGTTTGCTCCTCCAACATAAATGCACTTGAAAAATGCCTGAAATGTTGGATTATATGGAGAATTAGAAGTTGGTGTTTAAGATATCCAATTTGATAACAACAATGGAAGAATTTGAGAAGAGGGAGTTTGTGCAGGTTGGTCAATCTAATACTTGATATTATGGGTATGTGGCAAAATAAATTTCTTTATAATGCCTCAGTGACTCCTCAGGCAAAGTTCTTGTTACTTTACATATGCAGATACAGGATTTTGGACAAGATGACCTGCTATACCATATTAAGATTGTTCGCTCTTGTAATAGTGTCTTCGGATACATTGTTACCAGAAAGGACACCTAAAGGGGTGCTTCTGAAAAAGCCTGTCCGACACCAGAAACACCATTTCAAGCATCTGTTTTCTATTTCTGGATTAGAAGGCTGTTTGTCATAGATTTCTGGTTCACAAGAAACAACCAACAATAATATAGAAAAATTTAAACTGCTGTTTATGTTGCTGCTAGAGCGCGTTGGTCTTCTTTCATTGTTCAACATGAATGGGTCAGAGTTTTATATATCTTGTGGGTCTCCTGTGAGAATTGGACACAGAACCCCTGCCCGAAGGTCAAATTAATTGGGTCTGTTACTAATAACCAAATCATTGGCTGCACACACACATATGTATATATGTATGTATTGACAGCATATATATATATATATATATATATATATATATTGGCAGCATATATATATGTATATATGTATGTATTGGCAACACACACACACACACACACACACACACACACACATATATATATATATATGCTGCCAATGATTCGTATGATTAAGATTTGCTAAAATTAATTACTTTTTGTTGATGCTATTGCCCATTGGCAAGCATGCACATATTATTAAGATTTGCTAAAATAATTTTGCAAATGTGCCTGTTCTTCAGTATGGCTGTTGTGTGTGTGTATATTTTATTTTTTTAATTGAAATATATATTTTGGGGAAACTTGCCGTGCACTTCCCCTCATTCTGAGGATGGTACACAGTGTACACTGGATTCTGCAGAAGCTTGAGGCTTTGTCAACAATCTCCTGATGATCATGATATTCAACAAACGGTTCACGAAGAGCATCATGTCATAACGTGAGATTTGAACTTGGGTGGGGAGGATAACAATTTTTCTCGCAACCACTTCGGCTAGACCCACTTGACACACACACACACACATATTTTATAATTTTTTCGTACAATGCATTTCTTGGGGAAACCAATTGGGCACTTCTTCTCAGTTCGAGGACATTCCGAGGATGGTACCCAGGGTAAACCGGATTTTTCAGGGCTCAAGGCCAGGTCAACATCTCAACAACGACCAACTCACGAAGAGCAAACATGTCACAAAGTGGGATTTGAACCCAGGCGATGAAACAAATTTTCATCTCAGCTACTCGAGCTACACCCAATTGGCATACTTGACAAATACACACACACACACATGTATGTATGTATATATTGCAGATAAAAAACCATAGATTACAATAATAATAACATGCATATAGTTTGGGCCTGTTAATTTCATTCTTGGGTCCCATATGCTTAAAAAGAAGCTATCTTCATCATCTTAGTCAGGCCAATGCAAAGTAAAACTGTAACACAAACTTGTGTTAGAAATTGTCCCAAGATATATTCTAAAAATAAAACAATAAATACAAACTTCTGTCAGGAATTGTCCCAAGATAATTAAAAGATTTTAACAATCTTCATATTTAAAAAAAACACAGGTCCTCAAAATAATTTTCCAAAAATGAAAAACCATTCTATGTGCATCCACTAGATTCTTGTAGCCTAAAGTACCTAGCATCGAAAATAGCCAACATCTGAAATTTTTACCACATGTATACAGATATCTCTCCTCCGTCTCTTAAAATTTCAAGGTCTGAAATGTCTCAGAAAATAAGTTATAGCGAAAGTGCCAAGCTAACCTATTTGAAACTGATTTTAGGAGCATTCAAGAACCCTAAATTCAACAGGGCATATTGCCGAAATTATAGCGAACTAACATCTGAATTTTTTACCACATGTACCCAGAGATATCTCCTCCGTCTCTTCAAAATTTCAAGGTCTGAAACGTAACAGAAAATAATTTATAGCGAAAGTGCCAAGCTGACCTGTTTGAAACTGATTATATATATATATATATATATATATATATATATATATATATATTGGCAGCATATATATATGTATATATGTATGTATTGGCAACACACACACACACACACACATATATATATATATATATATGCTGCCAATGATTCGTATGATTAAGATTTGCTAAAATTAATTACTTTTTGTTGATGCTATTGCCCATTGGCAAGCATGCACATATTATTAAGATTTGCTAAAATAATTTTGCAAATGTGCCTGTTCTTCAGTATGGCTGTTGTGTGTGTGTGTATTTTATTTTTTTAATTGAAATATATATTTTGGGGAAACTTGCCGTGCACTTCCCCTCATTCTGAGGATGGTACACAGTGTACACTGGATTCTGCAGAAGCTTGAGGCTTTGTCAACAATCTCTTGATGATCATGATATTCAACAAACGGTTCACGAAGAGCATCATGTCATAACGTGAGATTTGAACTTGGGTGGGGAGGATAACAATTTTTCTCGCAACCACTTCGGCTAGACCCACTTGACACACACACACACACATATTTTATAATTTTTTCGTACAATGCATTTCTTGGGGAAACCAATTGGGCACTTCTTCTCAGTTCGAGGACATTCCGAGGATGGTACCCAGGGTAAACCGGATTTTTCAGGGCTCAAGGCCAGGTCAACATCTCAACAACGACCAACTCACGAAGAGCAAACATGTCACAAAGTGGGATTTGAACCCAGGCGATGAAACAAATTTTCATCTCAGCTACTCGAGCTACACCCAATTGGCATACTTGACAAATACACACACACACACATGTATGTATGTATATATTGCAGATAAAAAACCATAGATTACAATAATAATAACATGCATATAGTTTGGGCCTGTTAATTTCATTCTTGGGTCCCATATGCTTAAAAAGAAGCTATCTTCATCATCTTAGTCAGGCCAATGCAAAGTAAAACTGTAACACAAACTTGTGTTAGAAATTGTCCCAAGATATATTCTAAAAATAAAACAATAAATACAAACTTCTGTCAGGAATTGTCCCAAGATAATTAAAAGATTTTAACAATCTTCATATTTAAAAAAAACACAGGTCCTCAAAATAATTTTCCAAAAATGAAAAACCATTCTATGTGCATCCACTAGATTCTTGTAGCCTAAAGTACCTAGCATCGAAAATAGCCAACATCTGAAATTTTTACCACATGTATACAGATATCTCTCCTCCGTCTCTTAAAATTTCAAGGTCTGAAATGTCTCAGAAAATAAGTTATAGCGAAAGTGCCAAGCTAACCTATTTGAAACTGATTTTAGGAGCATTCAAGAACCCTAAATTCGACAGGGCATATCGCCGAAATTATAGCGAACTAACATCTGAATTTTTTACCACATGTACCCAGAGATATCTCCTCCGTCTCTTCAAAATTTCAAGGTCTGAAACGTAACAGAAAATAATTTATAGCGAAAGTGCCAAGCTGACCTGTTTGAAACTGATTTCAGAAGCATTTAGGAACCCTAACTTCCACAGGGCATATCTTCGAAAGAATAACGAACCAACATTTGAAATTTTTACCACATGTACACAGAGATCTTTTCTCCGTCTCTTCAAAAATTCAAGGTTTGACATCCCAGAAAATAAGTAATCATGAAAATGCCAAGCTGACCTGAAACTGATTTCACAACTCTTCCCTTTTGGAATGATATTCAATGTTTGCTCATCCGTTTTTCTCTCACACACTTTCTCTCAATACTTTCTCTTTTTATATTTTTCGTAACCCTTCATGAAGGGATATGTCCATTAATTAAATAATTAATTCCCCTTTTTTATTATGCTTTTCCAAATACCATGGGAAAATACCCAAACCCATGGGTTTGAAACAACCATTTCACTTTTTACTTTTTCACATGCACCTCTTTTTTAATATATTGGTAAACCTATATATATAAATCAATCTTGGAAAAGTTGTGTGTATTGTAATGTCGTAATATGACATCAATGACAATAATTCCAACAGTGTCGGACACTCGTATTTCCATGTCCTCGTGTCAGGTGACTTAGATTATAGGTAATGTTGGTCTGACCTTGTAAAGAATGAGCTTAAGTTACAAGGGTTTGGATTCGGATCCACCATTTTTTTTGAAAAGTCAGGATCTGGAATACAGGCAAATGGCATATGTATAGTAAATGCATGAAGCAAAAACTTAAAAAATAAACATTTCAAAACTTGAAACCATTCATTACTTTGAAAAAATAACCAAAAAGAGAGTTCCCATTAATGTATTATATTGGCAATAAGAGTCTATACATTGTTGACCGCCCATTTAGCACCGGTGGTCAACTCATGTGCCATGAAGAGATGCATCATCAGATGCCATGTTGTTGAAGACTTTGGTTCTACAAGGTAGTGTTTGGCCCAACACTTATTTTTGTACTTGGAATTTCCGCACCCCTGCGTGGGTTAATAATGTAATAGGTCTGCATGAGTCATGTCTAGGTCAGTTACCTTGGGATCAGTTCACTGGGAGAGTTCCTTTCACCGAAGGTTTTTTTATCCTCAGGTTATCAGTTGGGCTTTTTAGCCTTACTGATTTCCCTTGAGTTTTTCCCTCACACTTTGCATAAGTCCTCCAAAGTGGTGAACGACGTTCTAGTGGGCTTATGTTTTGGTAACTATATAGGGAATTCATTGTAAATGACCATGCAAGACATCATAGAAAGTTTTGCGGAATTCCGTAGAGTCTAGGTTAGTTTTTTTTAATTAATTAATTTTTAATTAAATTTCCCTAAGTTTGGAGGTTTAATTATTTAATTAATTAATTATTTTTGAGCAATAATTGTAAAAACTGGATCCTTGGACTTTTGATAGGGGTATTTGTGCTCAAAAGAAATGGAATAGCACCCCCTACATCCATGGACCAAGTTTCAGCTCAGTCGGACAACTTTAGCCATGGGTTAGTCCACCCGGAGTGTCAGTCAGTCTAAAACAACAATTTTAATTGCTAAAGTCTAAACATGGCAAAATGTAAAAATTGTAATAATGAGTTAGATGATGTGAAATGTTGAAATGAAGGTTAGAGAGAGCCTCCCTAAGCATAACATAACCCTCCCAACCTTTTCCAACCCTTTCTAACCCCTTACCTACCTTTTACACTCAAAAGTCATGCCCCCCTAGGGGGATTGACGTTTTTCCTTGGTGGAGGTTGTTGTGACTTATTTGGGGCCCCCTCTCATGAGTTATGACTCCTTTTGATCCCCACATCACCTCCTAGGATGATCCCACTCCTTTTTTCTCATTAATTCCTCTCCATTCCTTCATTTTCACCCTTTTTTTGCCCCGTCCAAGAGGAGTTACGCCCCCTTCTTCTAGAAACTCCACAAATGATTTTTTAAAAAATTATTTGAGACCTCTCACCTTCCTTGGCATCAATCCCAAGGTCTCCCACACCTCTTTGCTTGATCCCAACACCTCCTACATTTTTCTACACCCTAGATCTAGCTTTCAAACCCTAGATGGTGTGCCCTAGCCTTGAGATCTACTCTTATTCTTGGTGGTGGACACTTGGCTTAGATCCAAGAGAGGTAGGTTTGCCTCTCCAAGTATAAATAGATCTCTTTTCTCCTCCCCAACACACCATATCTTAAGCTATTGTTATGCTACTTGATTTTCCTCTCTCTCTCTTGTCATTTCATTCATTCTCATTTCATTCTTGCTCTAGGGTTTTGGAGTATTCCTCTCCAAGATCACTTCTTTGGTAATAATATTTGGAAGCTTTGGAGGACAACAAGAAGGGTAATGCGTATGCTTGTCATTCTTATGTAATGGAGGTAATATTGTTCAATATTGTTTCTTATTTCTTGCAACACTAGATCTTAGATAAAGTGTTATCTAGGTAGGCTTAGTAGTGCGAATGCCTATTAGTCTATAGATCTTAATGTGTGATTTAAATTGAAGTGTCGTTTATTATCATTGCATCAACGTTTTGTCTTGTGTATGCTTGAGTTTGGAAGAGTATTGCAGGTTCACCTTCAAAGCTCCATTGGGAACTCCTTGTAGAAGGGAAGGGTCACTTGAAGCTTCTCACACTCCAACTATCTAGATCTATTACCTTGCTCTTATTTTTGCTGTACATCCATCTCATTTTCAGCTAGCATATATTGGTTTTGTTAGGTCAAAAATACTTTTAAATCTATATCTTGTCTTGTGGAAAGTTCTTGTCCCAAAAGGGCAAGGGTTTCCTTAACTTTGTTTGGTTGTGTGTAGCCATCCTAGCAAGAAGACCTTGTTGTTTTAACATGTATATCAGATCTGATAGGAGGCTTTTGGCTGCCCCAAAGAGACACACACAACACTCAAAGACCCCTTGGGGGAGTTTGGTAGCTATCTCTAACCCTTTCTTGTCTTTTCTTAGCCTAGAAGTGCACTTTTCTTCTTTATTTGTTTGATTGTTCAAGATTGAGGTGTAAGAGGGGAAGTGGTACGGCCTCCCCTCTTCTTCAAGCTTGTTGGGTAGGTCGGACGTGGGTAGATCTAGTCTTTTTCCCTTCAATTTTTTGAGTTTTCTTCTAGCTTTGCCGCAAGGTTTAGAAGGTGAGGGCACCTTCTCAACCTTGCATGGGTATTAGCTTGGTTGTTAATAGATTAGCTTGTAGCTTAGTTTGCTGTTAGGTTTACTTTCTTTCTTGCTCATATCTTGCTAAGTTTGTCCTAATAATAAGATCCAAGAACACTCAAACTAACTAAGACAAGATAATTGATAACCTATCTATTTGGGAAAGGATCCCCCCAAAGAGGTAGAGACAAGTGTTAATGCTTTATCTTTCATGTGATGTGGTTGATCTAAATGGTTAAATATCTTAAATGAGTATGTTTGAGATCTAATCTCATATCTTAAGCCCATTGGGCAACACACTTAATAATTGCTTTTGATCTTGCTTAGTTTATTTCATTCAAGCTCTTAATCTCTCTTAAGCACATATTTTACTTTCATGCTTAATATCTCTTAAAGTGCTTAACATATAAGGTGGTTATCTTATTCATTGCTTAATATCTATTGGTAGCCACGTCTTGGGCTTGAATTTTGTTGAATGGTTAACTTGGCAAACACTTAAATTTTCTTCCTTCATCTCTTAAGGCAAGTTGTTCTTGCCATTGGAGCTATTGTCTCTAATCAAACTAATGTTGATGTGCATGTGATAAATCTCATTTTCTTTTCAGCTATCTCTTTACTTTGCTTCTTATGTGTTGATATATTTCATTGTTAAAGCTTAAGCAACACTTTTTTGGAGCAAGTTCAGTTTCGGCCATCTCATTATTTTTCACTTTAAAAGCACCTTAAAACTTTCAAAACACTCTTTTAATCACCTAAAAGTCTACCTAACTGTTATATATACTTAATAGACTATTTTAGGGTACCTTAGACCACCATCTCCACCATCTAAAACGGGTTTGAGGAAAACAACGGAGGGTAGTGGCAGGAGACTGTCCCGTGGCGCTCCAGGTGGGTGTCCTCTTCGGGAAGTACTCTTACTGTCAGGGCTGACTGGTTCTGCTAGGGTTGGCCTCGTTGCCATACTATCTTGAGCGTCCAGCAGTTATTTGGCAATAGGAGGAGGAGGCTTTGGTGAAAGCTAATAAAATTTGTAAATCTTAAGAAAAGCCTAATTATTAAACCCTTGGCCAAATCTAATAATATATGGTGGGCTTAATAATAAAGAGTGTAGGTTGTCTTCAATATCTTCAGAATAATTGTGCTTAACTCTCCTTTGTAATCCTGTTGATGAAGTAATGTATTGACGATAATCTTGTGCAAATGGTGATGTAATTTGATGCTTTAACTCCTTTATATCCTGCACACATTGAAGATATACTTGGTTAGATTGTTGTTGTAATCTATCATTCTTTAAGTTGTAAATCTTGTGAGTAAATGTATATGGTATTCTTTTATTGAGTTATTCTTTATTGTAAAATTTGTAACTTGTAATCTTTTGTAAAGAACCACCTTTAAACATAGTTGACCCCTTGCCCAATTTCTAGGCACTAGTCTTAGTTGACCTAGGGAAAGGACTTGCTTCTCATGCTAACCCTTGCATCTTGCATGGTTGCCTTAGCATCTTAGGATTAGAATCCCC
Organism: Picea abies; assembly: GCA_900067695.1. Lineage (NCBI taxonomy): Eukaryota > Viridiplantae > Streptophyta > Pinopsida > Pinales > Pinaceae > Picea > Picea abies. Next base: position 2,569 of record CBVK0100407687.1, on the reverse strand, counting down.
TCTAACCTTAACAAGTTAAAATTAAGTCCTAGAACCTAATTCTAACACATGTAGTAACTAAGGTCTACCCCCTTTGGCTTCCCTAGGAGTAAGCCTAGACGGAAGAGGTTCCGGTCAAAGTGACAGCGTGGGCTGTGAACCTAGGCATTGTGCCTCCAAGGACACACTAAGTGAGCCGGACTTAGCTCACGTTTGCAAGTGTGTATAAGGACGATAACAGACATAATATGTAAACATTGAACACATGCAAAATGAGAGTAAACATTGACATGACATGTAAACATTGGACACATACAGGATATGTATACACTACACACATCAGAAACTTAGAAATGCAAACAACTATGGAAAACTCAAAGATTGAGCTTAAGTTACAAGGGTTTGGATTCAGATCCACCAATTTTTTTGAAAAGTCAGGATATAGATACAGGGAAATGACATATGTATAGTAAAAACATGAACCAGGAACATAAAAAGTAAAAATTTCAAAATTCAAAACCATTCATTACTTTGAAAAAATAACCAAAAAGAGAGTTCTCATTAATGTATTATAATAGCCATACGAGTCGAGACATAATATGTAAACATTGAGCACATCCAAAATGAGAGTAAACATTGACATGACATGTAAACGTTGGACACATACAGGATATGTATACATTGCACACATCAGAAACTTAGAAATGCAAACAACTATGGAAAACTCAAATTGGTGTGTTTTACAATGGGGGGAGGGGTTACTTTATAGGCAATAGTGGGTTTTTGGGCAATATACTTTTGTACTTTTACTTATTTTATTATAAATATTTTAATATCTTTTTTATTAAAGAAAATGAGTGTGTTTAGAGGATCCACTGGTAATCTGTTTCTAGCAGGCCGTAAACATATCCGTGAATCCTATGGCAGATCCTTGGCATTTCCAATTTGGAAATGGATCCTTGTCTGATCTGTATCCGGATCCATTTACGATCTGCAGAAACATCTATCCGGGATTGAACTCAGGTGGATCCAGTAACTTATGAATGAGCATAGGAAACTCCATTTTACAAGTATCTTGATAATGCTTCAATAAACGATATTTTCTAATCATAACATAATGGGCGTGTTTTTTCTCTGTGCAATCTTTAAGAAATGCACATGCTAAGCTGTTCTTTTTTTCTTGGCATGGTAAAAATATGGATGCTGCAGAAGACTCAAAGTCTGAAGTACCAAAGAGCTTTTATGAGGCATCTATCAAGCAATTTCAGCATTATTTCTTGCTAACAGTGGGAGTTGCTGCAATCCTCACATCCTTGAGTTTCGGCCGTCACGATCAACAACAGGTGATAATATGAAATATCAGTCTTTCCTGCATGCTTTCTGTGGCTAGATTTCCTGATATCTACAATTGTAAAACAGATACCAGTTTTTGGACTTTTTGCATATGTTGTAACTTGTTATTCTTCATTTTCAAATAATACTGCATAGCAGTATTTTAAAATTTAATCCGTACGTACAAAACGTATGCCAAAACCAGTTCGGCTATCTCTTTTATTGTGCTAGAAGGCACTTTCTACAGTCTAGTATGAAAGAGATGTGTAATCTTGTGCTCAATGTGGAGCTGACACATGACATTTAAAAATTCTAGGCTAGTGAGATCCTTGTGAGTATGTCAAATAATTCACATAACATGGAGAAATCCCTTCTTTCCTTTTGCATTAGTCCAAAGAAAGTTTTTGAGAAGATGGGTCAACTTATTGTAGGTTTGGTTGGAGGGCACCCAGTGGGACAAATAATAAATATGCATTGCTGCTAATACTTTTGGTGCAATTCTTTAACTTCACTACCAAAGAAATGGGTTTAGTTACCCAGTGAGAGATTCTCTTTCTACTTTATCTACTGTGTATTGCTAAAGCTTGATTCTAAAATCATAAAACCCAAGAATTTGAAGAGCCAACTTGGCCCAATCCAAGTCCATTTAAAAGCCAACAATTAGTTTCGCCTAATTAATACACTAGTTTGGGCTTTTGTGGCATTGCATCTTTCTCCAATTGATTTTGGAGCTGGATGCCTTAAATGCTAATTTTTTTGATGTAGTCCATAGTTTCTTTAAGAATGTCCTCTTCCTTGGTTAATGTTAAGAAGGCATCAATGAAGTGACCATTGGCTAATTAGTGGTTGGTTTGTGTTGGAAACATAATATTGCTAATTTTGCTATCTAACACCTTTTTGAATATTAAACAACCGAAAGCATCAACTTATAGAATATAGCATAAAGAAACTAAGGTAGGAAGTTAGCCTTAGTGAACTGATGTGAACAGATGAAAGCCTTTAGATTAGCATCCATTGATCTTGATGGAAGCAGATGCATTTGCAAAGAGTGTTTAGTGATGGAAGTTAAGAGATTTTAAGATGTTTAGACTAGAAGGGCATTCCACTTTGTCATAAGCCCTCACAAAATTGATTTTTATAAATAGAGTATCATGCCCCTAGATCTTGTTGAAATATCTGAGGTCCTATGAGGCTGCCATCTAAGGTCTGTCCTTGACCTTAGTATGGCTCTAAGTTTCAACTGTTTGGCTGTCTTCTT
>CBVK0100407683.1:0-11393 GCA_900067695.1 Picea abies | reverse complement strand
CCATATGTTCCCTATATATGGAACACTCATCATTGTAATAATATATCAATTATATCTCATATGAAGAAAAACAACACTTTATTAATGCTTGATATCATGCATTTCATCATTAATAATGTGGATTGATAAAAAACAATTAAGAATGGTGCCAAACAAAATTTCCCTGTATTTCTCTTATATATATATATATATATATATATATATATATATATATATATATATATATATATATATATATATATATATGAATGATATTATTCAGTTCACATTAAATTTATTATTATTATATTTTTAATTTTATATAGTATTTTATGTTGCTATTGACATATGTCGATATCAACATTATCGACATAAACATAGACATGGATTGGAAATTAAATTTTCTTTAATATTGAGCTATAAAATAAACTTTGTTTGGTGCAATAATGGAGAATATCCAAGATAACAAATGAGTGAAGACATCTCTATTTTTAAAATTGTGCAAATAAATAACAATACTTAAAAATCGAAAGTGATATACATCTCAACTATTAGCACGAGTTTTTAAAATTTTGCAAATAGATGATGAGTTTGGGGAAATCTACATCCATGATGCACTAAGCCAATAATTCCCTTAAAGAGAGGCCTTCACAAACACTTTCCCATCACATTTTCTCAAAGCAATGATTGACTTAGTGCATGGTGGATATATATTGCCATGATTTTGGTCTTAGGTCTTACTGAAAGAGCACAAGATTTGGAATGCTCCATCCAAACATTACCTTTTTGGAAAGTGGATTGAATATGGAAACTCGTATCAATACTAATGAGACATTCAATGGATTCGAGAGAATTGATCTCCAGATCCAAAATTCCTTATCTGGATAAGAGCTAGATATTCTAGTCCATGAATTTGAATTTATTGTCACATCTGGCATGCATTCAAACATATCCTACCCACCGCACAATGCCGAGGCCATTGATGGTGGTAGAAGGTTTACTTAGGAGGAATTCCAATTTTGTTAATTATTTTAATCACTTTGACCATTCAAAGGAAGGAAACCAATGTTTCGACATGCTTCTTGGCAAAAGGGGAGCCAAAACAATCCACAGTTCATACATATGTTATCCTATCAATTCATTGGGGGGGGGAAGACTAGGTAAAAGAGGAAGTAGTAATCTCCAACCTTCCAAGGGTTCATGTCCTAATAAGTGTGTCAAAAAAAGTTCAAGTATCAACCTAGTTATAGGTGAAGACATAAGAATGAACCAAGTTATATGGATGGAAAGAAGAGCACTTGTGGGGAATTTTTATGGTTGCTTCATTTAAGAATCCAATCTTAGGGAGTGGATGAAGCAGGTGTGAAAGCCTCAACTTGGATATATTTCATAGTACCTTATATTGGTAAGAGGGTGGATGGATATCATATTTTGAACAAATGAAGATGTATATGGGATCTTCAACATGCATTGGTGGTGGAATGATTCTCTCTTGTCACTATGAAGGTGAAGCCTATGTTTTGATACTAGGGTGGAGAGATCATTCATCTAACATGTATGGATTAAGCTATTTGGATTACCCTTGGAATTTTCATCCATGGACATCTTCAAGGAGATTGGGAAATTAATTGACTCCTTACTAGAAGCTGATGAAAGGTACAAGCACTCTAGCCATCACACAATTTCTCTCATTCTTGTAGAAGTTGATCTTCGAGAAGCACTAGAAGAGAAAATATCACTGTAGGTTTGGGGAAAAATATATTTCTAATCCATCAATTATGATGGAAAAATATAGAGGAGAAATGATAAATAATTAGTGCCTTTGGCTCAAGGAAACCCCTCATTTTCTTAGGAGGATAAGGTCCAAATTCCTACAAAACCTGATCCAAAGAATGATAAGTTGCTGATAGAGGCTCAAGCGGTCCATGGTCCAGGTACAATAGTACCTACTAAGGCCCAATAATTTCTTCCAGAAACAAAATACATGCACAAGAGAATCTCATTGAAGCCATAATCTTCTACAAAATTGGGTAAGTCAATTTCATCTCCACCAGTGGAACACTCAACATAAAAAACATGTTAGAATCTAGACATAGGAATCTGGAATAAATTGGAACTCCCAAAAAAACCTTTGTCCAGGGGGGTGGACACAAATCCAGATCCTAGGATAGAAGGTAACATCCCTCTAGTTTCAATAATGAAGGTGTAACACATAAATATATATAAACATAAGTATCATTAAATAATAATTAATAAGTAATAATTAGTAACAATTGTTGGAATACTGAGAGGGGGGGGGATCAATATGAACACTTTATACCACTTTTAACAACAATAAATATTCTTTCACTTTGACAACAATGTTAAACAATATATCATCAATGTATCATCTATGAATGCATCCAATATATATATATATATATATATATATATATATAATTCATAGGAAGCACCAACTTCCAAATTCTCCACCTGCAACTGGAAGGAGGCTCCAACCCCCTATTCTCAGGCTCCAACTTGAAGGAAGCTACAAATACCTCAATTCTATGGCTCCAACCAGAAGGAGGATACAATTCCTTGGGTTCTCTAGCTCCAACAAGAAGGTGGCTATAACACCTAGTTCTCAGGCTCCAACTTGAAGGAAGCTCCTACTACCTGAATTCTTTGGATCCAACTAGAAGGAGGCTACAACCCCTTGTGTTCTATGACTCCAACTGGAAGGTGGCTACAACCACCTAGTTCTTAGGATCCAACCTGAAGGAATCTCTAACTTCCTGGTGCTCTGGCTCCAACCAGAAGAAGGATACAACCCCCTTTCCTTGCCCCGTCCTGCCGCCCTTAAGTATAAGTGTAGACAACCTGTCACTACCGCAATCATTTCCACTGTCATTGTTATTGTCACATCAACCACTATCACAACAACCTGTCCAATCAATCATTGTCTCATCCATGAAACCAGATCCACTCTCATCTGCATGCAACTCATGCCAAGATCACCAAGAGCATATATCAAACTATATGCTCAACAAAACCAACACATGCCACTACCAAGCATGTACCAAGATCACCACATACCATCATAAGATATGTGTCTCAACCAAGTACCAACCTGTACCATATATAAACCATGCATCAAACTGTACCTCAACCTATACCATCAACCATGTACCACAACATGTACCACAACAAGTGCATCAACCATGCACCAACACCTATACCAAACCATGCATCAACCATGGACCTCAACCTGTACCAAAACATGCATCAACCATGCACCTCAACACCATACCAAGTAACATACCATGTGACAACCATTCACATCAACCATTTACATCAACACCCTACCATGTACCAATCATGTACCATACAATGTATCGACCATGCACCATAACAAGTGTCTCAACCATATACCATGTCATACCATATAACATATGCCAATAAACCAAGATATGAACCAAAAATGTATCTCACTAAGTAGATCTCAACCAACATGTACCATGCATCCAATGAAGTTCCTCAAGTCATAAATCAAATCTCACAAACACATGCCTCAAGCATGCTCCTCAATATCACCAAGATGCAATCTCATAACACAATATACCAAGCCTCAATTATTCTCCATAACATGTAACCAAACCATACACCAAGATAACCAATGATGCTTCTAATCAATGTACCATAACATCATCAAGATGTACCATATCACATACTATCATTACCATGCATGTACCATAACACCATAAACATAACCCTTAAGACTTACCTCTGATCCTATAGCTGACCTGCTATACTGTAAACTGACCTGTAACTCTTCCACATTCCTCAACAACTTGGTACCAACATCCCTTCACAACCTTTCACATGTCCTTTTACATATACACGCTTTCCTCTACTACATCCCGCATACATTTGTGCCTTGCTGACTTGCAAATCGCGGATACCTTAGAAACTAGGGTTACTCAAGCTTGTTTCAACCCTGAGACTTTCACCTTTGACCTTCCTTCGTAACCTCAACAAAATACCATCACAAACTTGCCAAAATATCACAATACTATACCATAACATTCACAAGATATATATTCAATGTAGGTGTGTAAGTGTACTAATGAGAGAATCCTTGAGGTGTTTATATACTAATTCTAGGTAACCTATTTCCTTATTTTAGGGGTTTCTTATTACAACCACTTTACCCTTTCACCAAGACTTGTAACCAACTAGGGGATTCATGACCATTCTTTGGGTCTTCCAACTTTACAAGGCCATATCTCCCTAACTACGAGGAACTACGTGGTGTTCCACATCTCGCTAGAAACAACACAACAAGGACTATCCATCTATGAGTGTCTTACTTGTAATTTAACTATCCTTCATGTCCATATTCCTTAATCAACTTTGGGTCCCATAACCACACCTCTAGGGATACATGTAGACTACATCAAATGTACCCAACTAACTTACCATAAATTTTGATCATACAAATGTCAATCGACTATCCAACATATCTGAACCTCTCCAAGGGTTGACATTAATTTGTAATGGTTGACATCAATTTCCAAGATCACTTTCCAAGGGTTGACATTAATCACAACCAACTGTTCAAACAAACTGTCCAACAATATCCCCATTTGGAATTCATGGCAACACCAACATTGATGGAAACACTTAGGCATGACAACACTCATACTCATGCTCCCCCTGTGATCATCACTCCTCATCAATATTTCATCTCTCCTCCTTTGACATCAATGAAAAAGGGTATCTCTCCCTGGGGATGCTTCCCCTGTCTTCATGCCCTTATTATTTCTCTTCATCTTTGACCAAATTTTAACTCCCGTTGTCGATATGTCTCCTCCTGATATTGTACTTGCTCTAACCAATCATGGGAAAAATAATAACTCCCCCTATGGGTATTTCTCCCTATATGTATGATACTAATATCCTTTTCTGGATCTCTCTCTCTGATGATTTTCCTTCTCTGCAAGATGTAGAAATACCTGTGAAATGTTTCCTTTCCTCTCTTCCAGTGCTGCTTATTTTTCATTGGTGCTTCCTCATGTAATTCAATGATATATATAAAGAGCATTCAAAATTTCTTCAATCACTTATCATGTTCCCTTAACCATGCTGTCAAATGATTTCGCTATGATGATATAGCTTCCGGTGACAATTTCTCTTTCCCTGTTCTATTGTGCCTTCCACTGCTTCCCTTTTGTAACCAACTGATCCCAAATGATTCCACCGATTGCAATTGTAAATACACTACTATGCATCTTCTCTGACTCATGCTTTCTGTATTTTCCAAACATCTCACGAATCCATCTCTGTCCATATGAATTTTGTAATTTTCTTCAATCTTTCTGGTCTCTTCTAGATGAGATTTTAGTTTCATGATGACCTATTGGGCTTCTTCAAAACTTTCTTGAGAATTCTTCTTGAATAATTTTTCCTCAAGTGACTGGATCTTCTTCCTTTGTTTTGTTAGTTCATCTAGAGCAATGATTAATTCTTCTTCAAGATACTTTTCCTCTTCAATCTCAGATTCATTAGGATTTTCTGTCTCATCACTTTCAATCTTCAAATAAGGGCATTCAATTTCAAAATTTCCGCGCTTTTCACAAGTAAAGCAAAATAAGTCACTTCTATTGACTACAAACTCTACTTCTTCTGAATCTATCTGACATGATGAACATATCACCTCTTGTTTTTCATCTTCTTTAGCAATATATAACTCTGTGATGGGAGAAGAATATATATTATGTAGCTTATCACATATTTCTTTAGTTGATGAACAATTTCCCACTTTGTCCTTTACTGAATCATGTAATCCTTCCATGATAAAATCCATTGTTATTTTTTTGTTCCTTTTCAATTCCTTCTTGGTTGCAGTCTTTGGTTTATTTGTAGCATTATATCCTGTAACCACTGAGTTCCAAACATCATATCCCTGTTCCTGTAAAAATACCTTCATCCTACAACTCTAGAATTCATACTTCAGACCCTTATGACCGTTGACCATTGGTGCTCCATTCATACTGTACTATTTCCTTGAAGGAATTTGCTCTGATACCAATTTTTTGAATACTGAGAGGGGGGAGGGGGGGTGAATTAGTATGATAACTTTATACCACTTTTAACCATAATATAAATTGTTGTGGGTGGGAAATCCCTCCTATGGACTTAGCATTTAAGGGATTTAATCATGCATGCATAAAATGACCATTTAAAGGCCTCTACTTTTTCCTATTCTCCCAACACAAAACTCCACATTCATGCAATACAAAGGTGTAAATGAGATTTGGTGACTCTACCTTAAGTCCTTCATTTGATGTCGATCCCTTTGCTTTCACTCTCTCTTTGATTGAAAGCCTCCTCCCAAAGCTGACCTGCATTCACATATGAGCAAACAAAAAGCTGCGAACATGCATTTCATATACTAATTGCTGGGTTAGTTGTGACAATATCATAAAATAAATACACAATTTGAACACATAATATGGTGGGACGAAAAAATTATTCCTTTTTGTATTAATCTTCACATGAGTAAACTTTACAATATGTGGTTGACATTGCTCCTTGAACCTGGTCCTGGGCTCCTCTTCACAATGCACCAACTACTCAACCTCACAATACAATTGTAGGAAATTGGAGCAAAGGGGGGATAAATTTTGGCAGAGTTTCTATATTCCTCTTCTTCCTTTCAAATGGGAACCCTACCCCTTATTTTATATGCTATAAGGAGCTAGGTATTTGGTCGAGTGACTGGCCATGTATGGTCGAAAGATTTAGTTAATGTACCCAAAACTGTGTGTTCTGTCAACAACTTTCCTTTTTTCATGATTTTGTAGGTACACGTGGGCTGTCTTGGGTCAGCTCGCATGTACACGCATGCAGTAATGGAGCAGGGCACGTGGGCCTTTATCAAAGGGGTTTTTAAGAAGAGTTGTTCAATAATGTTTTGGCAAAGAAGGAATCTAAGATGGCCTAATGCCAGGTAAGCATGTTTGGTGCAAATTAGGGTTATAACAGATGCCCCCTAATGTGTGAGGTTAGAAGAGAATCTGATGGCCGAAATACATTAACAATCTTCACCAATGTTGCAAACAAGTGAGCCCAGGGACCAGAAATCGAGAGGTTCCTTTTGTAAAATAATAATTGTCTCACCGAGGCAGGCATACCCATGCTCAGGATGAAATAAAATCATGGCTACCAATAAAATACACTGTAGATCCATGTCATATAACTATATAAAGTGTAGCCGCGAGCAATACACAATGGAGCTACATCTCTAAATAAAAAATATATACATGTAGAGTATCCATCTTCTAGAAGCTGATAAGGCCTGATGGCTGGAGATGAGGTCTTCAGAGCTTGAGAAACAACTTCAAAATCTTCAAAACTCGGGTAGGAGTGTAATATGAATGTACGACTTAACTACCCAGAGGTCTTCGACGACTCGTCGGTCGTGGACTAGAGAATTTTGGTGATCAGACTGAAGGCTTCATTGATTTCGAACAAAGACTTGATTGGACTTTGAGGATGGCTGAGCATGAGGGCAAGAGACAAACTGCAGAGGGGCCGACTCAGGTTTGGTAGAACTTCCCTTGGGCAATAGCATGACAAATGATGAGACACATCCAACATGGCATTTGACATAAGTTCACGATGCAGGAGGCAACACAAACTCTCCATATATTTGGAAGAATAACCAAATGGAGGAGGACACAGGTCTATGTAGCGAGAACAACCTCCTAAGGTCATATTAAATCCCAGTGCTTCACGAACAAACGAAAGGATGTGCTTTGTCCAAGGGTGACTCATTGTGTTGCCAAATAAAAAGAACATACTTTTCCCTTCCCCTTTTTGGGGTATATTTGATTTTTTTTGTCTTTTTCAATAATTTTGGAAAGCCCGAAAAAGAATAAAAGAATTCTATGTTACAAAGGAGGATCAAGTGTCGCAAACATACTAGTTCCAAGCGCGTGGAACATAGGGATGCTCAGGGCAAAGGGACATATGCAAGAAAAGGACACTCGGGAAAAATCCTCCAAGGGCCAAATGTGTCAAGATGCAGAGGCAAAGTGCTACAGGGCTTGTGTATAAGGCATGCTTCAGATGGTTCAGTTGAGAACAACATGGAGCCGACATTAGGCCGAAGACACGGGTATGAAAATGCGATTAATAAAACACACAATGGTAACGTCCTTCGATGTAATTTTAACGAGCCCAGAGAAGGTAAGCTTGGTGGTTTTCCATATTTAGAGAGTCTGAAAAACGTAAAAGGAGACTCCAATGGGGTACCTTTTTCGAAGGTAGTCTAGTCGGTTCGAAAAAGGGGTAAACTAGAACCGACAAGACGTCTATTCAAAACCATTTTAACAAGTGTGATAAAGAGAAGATTACTCGGCCATTTTTTCATTTTTAAGGAGTCTGAAAAAAGCTTAACTATGGACTCCGTCAGGAATGTTCTTCTCGACCATTTTAATGAATGTGAAAGAATAAGGTTACTCAACGATCTTTTCAATTTTAGGGAGTCTGAAAAGAGCTTAACTATGGACTTCGTGGGGGTTCCTTTTTCGTAGTTTTAGTCCCTCAGGCTCGAAAAAGGGGTAAATTATACCCGAGGGTACTCTTCTAGGGACCTGAAGCCTCTAGAGTATACCTTTGTTCGTACAGTTGACCGTTCAGACTAAAAAAGTGGTAAACTACCACCAGATAGACGTGACTTGAAATTTCAGTTTAACAAGTGTGAAAGGCCACAAGATCGCTCAACAATGTTTTCATGTTTAGAGGGTCTGAAAAGGGATTAAAAGAAGACCCATTGGGGGATACGACTCATGTATGAAAATCGTTCAGGTAGAGCCCGCTGCTAGGCTCGGACCAAGAGTCTCTTCGATAGTCAACTTGGAAAGTATTCCAAAAGGGAAGAAAACACAAACCACAGTGTAAGTCCTCCCTCGGTATAGAAACCGTAGTCACGACTTCAAGGATAGCCTCATTTGAAGGCAATTCAAAATCTGAGAAATCACACAAATGAGGGTCGACAGTCCCTAAGGGTGAAGTAAACTGACCATACTCCATATGACAATGGAGGTTCTGGCCAGGACTGGTAGAGTCTATTAGCGAAGAATCACAAGCACGAGGGCTTGAGGATCTACAAACAATGAGATCAGACTCAGAAGGATACTCAAGCCTACTTGGACCAAGAGGGGGAAACAAGGGCTCCCATGCCCCCATTGGATAAACCAATGGATCAATTGTTGAGACTAAGTCTTGGGAAGGCTAACATGATTTCACAGCTTCCTGCTCATAAGAAATTGAACATCGATGATAAGATGCCACATAATTAACTCGTGGCGGGGTAGATTCTACACGAACACTAGGAACATATAAAGGGGTAGTCTGAAATAATGCTGAATTAGGATGGTGATTATCAGATGCCAGCTGGTCGATAGTGACAATGCTTCCATTGTGAGGGAAATGCATCACCCGAAAGAGCATAGATACCACAATGTTCATAGAATATACATAATCACATCCGAGAAGCATATTGAAATCTAACGGGCCTTGCACTACTATAACATCGACACAAACAATCTTCCCTCCTAACAAGATAGGAAACTGAGGAAGAATCCCCAAACATTCACTAGAACGTCTGTCAAAATCCAACAACTCATGTGAAGCAGACACAAGCTTGGGAGATCCTAGGACTTTCCAAACCAAGGAGGATAAAATACTTGCGGAAGCTCCTTCATCCAAAATACATCGATAAATGTTTGTTGAATTAACTTCAACCCTTATTTGAAAGGGTGTGAAGGAAGGAAGACGAGGCTCAACAAGGTCATTCCAATCAAAGGAAACCATCCTAGGAATTGGAGGGGGTGTGCTCGGAGCGAGTGGAATGCCCCCTTGTTCAGAAAGAATTGAACTGGAAATGTTAAAAACATAGTCGGTAGACACTTTACTCCCCAAGACAGGAGTGGGATCAGCTGAAGACTGCGTCAACATGACCACTATTTCAACCAATGGCTGCATAGGCTGAGAGAATACATGGTCTAAAGGCACGTCACCCTTCAAAATAGGAGTGGGACCAGCCGATGACTACGTCAGCATGACCACTTTCACAACCAATGGTTGAATTGTTGGTTGTGGAGCCTGATTATCTTCCTGATTCAGAGGTCCTTGCTTTCAGCCGTGTTTATACCCCATGAAGTACTTACATCCCAGAAGTATGTACACTCTTCCACGCGGGGGAGTGCAGAGGGGGGGTACCCCCTCTACGGGGTCTAGGAGGGCTATCCCCTCGGCTGGGGGGTCTGGGGGCAAGCGGGCCCCCAACGGGGGTTCGGGGGTGAAGCCCCTGAAGAAAAAATTGCCTTGTAAAAGTATATTGTAATTTCATTGTAAATCTGGACTGTTCATTATAAGGTCGCAGATCTAACAGTAGAGATCATGTTAGGGTTTTTTTCCCTAGAAGGCAACCCTCTTTTATGAGGGAAATGTATTGCAGCTAGGGATGATGGTGAATATCGTATTCTGAGAGAGGAGGCTATGAGAGAAAGAAGAGGAAGTTACAATGGGTTTTGCTGTAGGTTGTATCCCTTCATTTGCTCGATAATAATAAAGGAAGGACCTAGCAATTTCTCTGGTGGACGTAGCCCACTCTGGGTGAACCCTGTAAATCTATGTCTCTCTTGTATTGTGTGTCTTCTGTGTTTTGTTTCTGCATTTATTTTATTTTATTGCTCCACGGTCCTATTTTTCTAACAACTGGTATCAGAGCGTAAGGTAACTCGTAGGAAAAGAGGGTTCCTGGTTCGAGTGGGAGCAATGTCGGAAGATGGAAAGTTTAGGGTCGAGAAATTTAACGACCAAGCCTACCAGTTATGGAAGATGCAGATGGAAGACTATTTATATTAGAAGGATCTATTCCTACCATTGAGTGGAGTAGCAAAGAAGCCGACGGCCATGAAGGACGAAGAATGGGAGATTCTTGACATAAAGGCTCTAGGAACGATACGGCTGAGCCTGGCAGCGTCGATGGATTTCAATATTTTGAAAGAAAAGACAATGAAGGGTTTGATGGATGCGTTGGCCAAATTGTATGAAAAACCCTCGGCGTCGAATAAGGTATTTCTAATGAAGAGATTATTTACTATAAAGATGTTAGAAGGTGGGTCTGTTGCAGATCATTTAAATGAATTTAATATGGTTACTAATCAACTAAGTTATGTAAAAGTTGACTTTGATGATGAGGTTAGGGCTCTTCTAGTCTTGTGCTCATTGCCAGAAAGCTGGAATGGCTTGGTCATGGCTGTAAGTTACTTTAAAATTTGATGATGTTGTTGGTGTTATCCTTAGTGAGGAAATGTAACGGAAAAGCACAGGTGAGACATTAGGAAATGCGTTGAACATGG
>CBVK0100407666.1:0-16452 GCA_900067695.1 Picea abies | reverse complement strand
TATGCCAAATTGAGCAAGTGCTCATTTTATCAAAAGCAGATCCATTACTTGGGGCATATCATTTCAAGGCATGGGATAGCCATGGATCCTGAGAAGATAGAAGCCATCAGAGAATGGTCAGAGCTGAAGAACATGACATAAGTTAGATCCTTTATGGGTCTAGCTGGCTATTACATAAGGTTCATTGCAGGGTTCTCAAGGATAGCTCACCCCATCACTTCCTTGAAAAGGAAGGAGAATAAATTTCAATGAACAGAAGAATGTGAAAGAAACTTCCAACAATTGAAGCATCTGTTAACCTATGCTCCATTCCTGAGGATTGTAGATCCAAATGAATATTTTTTAGTGTGTACATATGCATGCAAAGAAGGACTGGGGGGAGTCCTCAGCTAGAATGGGTTTGCAATATGTTATGAGTCCATAAATTTGAAAGAGAATGAAAGGTTCTATGTAACTCAAGATTTGGAGTTGGCAGCCATAGTGCATGCTCTGAATAAATGGAGCCAATACCTCATGGGAAAGAGGTTTGAACTTAGGACAAACCATCATAGTTTGAAGTATTTGTTTGATCAACCAAATATGAATGCTAGGCAGAGTAGGTGGTTGGAAATCCTTTATGGTTATGACTTTGATATCAAGCATATCAAAGGAAAGGAGAACAAAGTGGACGATGCACTCAATAGAAGAGTCCATGAACTACATTCTACAACCATTAGCATGTATCAAAATAATATTAAAGGTAGAATTTTAGAAGCTACAAATGCAGATTTGCAGTACATGGAATTGGTGAAAAAGCTACAACAAAATAAGATGCTACAAAAAATGGAAGATTATAAATTGGACATTGTTGGAACACTCTTGTACAAAAACATAATTTATGTACCTAATTCCCAAGAATTGAAAATTATGATCTTGAAAGAAATGCATAATGTGCCTTATGTTGGGCACCTTGAATATTAGAAAACAATGGTGTCAATCAAGATCCATTACTTTTGGCTAGGTATGAAGAAGGAGATTGCAGAGTACATAGCTAAATGCTTAGAATGCCAAAGGGTCAAGGCTGAGCATATGCAATCAGCTGGGTTGGTAGAGCCATTTCCCATTCCTGAGTGGAAGTGGGAAGTGGTGGAAATGGATTTCATCACAGGATTACCTAGAACAAATAAGAAACATGATTCAATCATGGTGGTGGTGGATAATCTTACCAAGGATGCCCATTTTATTCTATTGAAGACTACTCACAAGGAAACTAATGCTGTCGATATATATATGAGGGAAGTAGAATGATTGCATGGCATACCAAAGACAATTGTGTTTGACATAGACCCAAAATTTACCTCAATGTTCTATAAGGGTTTATTCAAAGGGTTCAAAATGAATCTGAACTTCAGCATAGCCTATCATCTTGAGTGTGATGGGAAAACAGAAATGATGAACCAAGTGATAAAGGAAATGCTAAGGATGTATGTGATGGAAAAACTATCTAAATGAGAATACTACTTACACTTGGTAGAATTTGCCTACAACAATGGGTATCAATAATCACTGAAGATGAGTCTGTTTGAAGCACTTTATGGTATAAAGTGCAACACCCCACTAAGATGGGATAACCCAACAAATAGGGAAGTAATTGGGCTAGAGTTTCTCAAGGTAATGGAAGAGAGAAAATGATGAAGATTAAACAAAATTTGAAGGCTTCCCAAGATAGGCATAAATGTTATGTTGATAAGAACAAAACCCACAAGGATTTTAAAGTGGGTGATCATGTATTTTTGAAAGTGAAAGCCGACAAAATCTTCTTGAAGTTGGGAAACTATTCCAAGTTGGTAGCTAGATATTGTGGGCCATTTGAAATCCTGCAAAGGATTGGAAAGTTTCATATATGCTTGAATTTCCTACATCCATGACTGTTCATAATGTGTTTCATGTCTCATTGCTTAAGAAATATATACTTGATGCTAACCATGTTATCGATTGGAATATGATTTAGGTGGAGCATGAAGGCGTCTTGTAAGTGAGTCTGGTGTGCATATTGGACTGAAAGAGAAAACAACTTGGGAATTGAGCCATAGGGATTGTAAAGGTCCAGTGGACATGGTACAGTCCTGAGGACATGACATGGGAGAATGAGGATGCTATGCAGAAACAATACCCACATCTTTTTGAATATTTTGAAAATCTTGCTGATGGTGTGTAAATAAGTTGCACTTAGGACATTACAAAAATAAGGGGAAGGGATTGCAATATCCCCAAGGAAAAGCCCTAGTTTTATTTGTGAATTGTAACATGTTTTGTAGGCTAGAAAGCCAAGCAGTTATAAACTATGGGATTATGTGTTTATTAGACCAGAGATACTAGGTGTTAAAGGCCAAGAGCCTGTTTTGTACATGTAAATATTCATATTATTAATATAGAAACATCATTGTGTGTAGACCGACTGTTAGCACAGGGACAGACCTAGGGTTCAATGCTTAAAACAATGCACCAACAAAACCCTAACTAACATCCCTTCCAACAACACCTGCGCAATAGATAAAGTCTCACCCGAGGTAGAGGTAGGGGTGGTTGCAAGACTCAGGTGTCTACAGCCTTAGTTGGGACATAGATTTGTGATTTCAACACTTAGCAAGAACTTATCATAGTCATTGATCAATATACATTCCTTCTTATACTTCACAGAAGGTACAAAGCATTGCAACATTCACTTAGATATAAGATTCTAGCACTTAGCAAGAGTAAAACAGATCAAATATAGTAGATTAGCAGTAAGCATCTTCATATATGTCAGATCTAACATTCATTCACATATGAGAATCACAAATAAAGAATAGATCTATCCAATCTAATCTAACCACTTAGCAGTACAAAACATCTAAGAATAAGCACAAAGCACAACACACAACATTTACGTGGTTCACCCCCACCTTGGGGCTACGTCCACCAACTCTTCTTCTGTATTATCTTCAATCAATCAAGATATAGCACAGAGATTATCAAGATCCTACTATCCATAGGAAAAGAGATCTGCGCACACCTTGCCAGATCCTCCTTCCCCGAGTAGATCTAGCACAGAGCCTCCTTATAGTCTATGCACTCAGCACTTATAATACTTGCACTCAGCTCTACAAGTTTATCACACATATCAACTCTTAACACTAAGCCGCTACTAACTTCACTTTTTTTAGCCTCTTATTATATAGCCTATACTTCTACTTATACATTTACAAATTTTGCCCTAAGCATGGGTAAACCCATGGGCCGACATCCCAATCCCGTTACATTATCCCCAAAACCCAAAAAGGACCCAAAGTGGGTCAAGATCCCATGATCTCTTCTTCGTCTTGCGTACTTCCTTCGATAGGGCGTCAAAGTCCAAAAAATGGTCAAATGTGACCAAGTATCTCCCAAAACTTGGTCAAGGGCCAAACGGCCACCAACACTCACCTGTGACTCATCTCGCGTCACTCGGGTCTAATCAATTCTGCTTCGAACACCTCAAGCTTGGCTCGAGCTGCTTCAACCTGCTGCTTTGCATCTGCTTCTTGCTCAATGAAATCTTGGATGAGTACGGTATTCACCAACCCTTCTAGGTGTTTCTATGCTGAATTCATGACCTGTTCCTTGGTTCTCGATCTCTATAAATAGCTGACATGCCTTATCCTACAAAGGTTTAATTTGTTGAGTTATTTCCATTATCTTTCTCTGGATTATATGGATCTGTTTTTGTGCTATGCACTTCTCGTGAGATCATTTCATTTTATCTATGGGTGATAGGGCCTTCAACTGCACCTGTAGATTTTTAGCTTCATGCTTCGCCTCCTAGAGCTACAACTCCAATTTGTGAAACTTGGGATTATTGGTTAGGTTCTCATGTATCTACACACTTCTGCTACTTAATTGTTTGCATTCCTCAATGTGTGCTTTAATCCTTTCTACTATGCTACGGGAAATCATTTCTTGATGGTTGTGCTCTTCTTGTGGGGTACTTGGTATGGTATGAAGCTCTAATTCTATGACTCTTTGTTGAATTTGTTGAATAACTTCAACAAGCTTCATCGTTTGGTGTTCTAAGGGTTCTTCTTCTTTCTGCTCTAAGCCAGTCACATAGAGAAATTCTTTGTTGACTTATTCTTCGATCTTGATCTGCTTTGCGAGCAATTGCTCCTTTTCTATTTGGATATTCGCTCTATCTTCTTCCAATTTTGCTTGGAGAATGTCCCTCTCTTGTTGCATAGCTTGGCGCTACTCGATGATTTCCTCCTATGATTTCTTTAAGGCCTGGGTGGCCTGCATGGTTTCTTCCTGTGCTTTCCAAAGGAATTCTTTGACTGTGGCAACAATCTTGCGGATTTGAACTGGTTCATCTCCCTCTTCTGTTGTTCCTTCTGGCAGGGGTGCAATGGAGACTAGGCGGCTAGATTGAAGTGCCTATTGCTTCATTCATAGTTGTGAGGAGAAAAATGAAGTCATATGGGGTGAGCATGGTCTTCATCTTGGTTATAGGGGTTCTATATTTCTTCCATGAGGAAGGTTTCAGAGGTGAAACCTTCATTTTCTTTGATGAGTCCTCTTCGTCTTCTGGCCTCTATTCGACTTCTTCATCATTACCTTCTTGCTCAGGTGTAATGGATGTGGTTCTTATAGATCTATTGTCTATATCTTGTATTTCCTCATCCTTCTTCATCTTTGTTGTTTTCTTCATCTTACTGGGCCCAGGTGTATCATGTGCATCTTCTAGGCTGTCGATGTCAGACAATTTTGTGGGGTCTGCTGAAACAAGGAGGTCTTCCAACCATTCCTTGGTGATTTCCTCCAGGTCTTCTTCTATCAGCTTATAATAAGATTATAAATTATCTTTTTCCTCATCAATGCATGCTATTATGTAAATGAACTGGAAGTGAACATTGAACTTCATTAAGGGCCTAAAACTGAAGAGGGTATTCAGGGTTATCCGAGGCTCGAACTGGATGGCATGCTTCAACTGATTGTAGTAGGTGTGGAATAAGGCATTGGATTGTCATTGTTTTCTCATATCATTTGAGTACCATAGGGTACTGAACTTTGTGGCTAAGGGATCAAAAGGGTCGAGGTCTAGGAAGGTTGCATATTCCGGTAGCTTCCATGAAGTGAAAACTATAAGTAATAAGAGACAACTAAAATGGAATTCATGCCCCTGATCCTGGGCTTCTCTGCAGTTAATCTCTAGTTGATTCACTAGGTACTTCACCCAGTTCATCTGTATTCCCTTTGTTCACTTTCTTGTGAGGCAAACTACAAAGTTGGATACTTGTGTGGGTCAATTCTTGCAAACAAGCTTCCCTGCGATCAACTGACATGTAAGACACACTATTCCACTCTTAATAGAGGCTACCTTGTAGCTTTGTGCTCCTTTCTCAACATCGCCATAATATTCTTTGATATTTTGAGAAAGAGCACGGTCCACGGTATTTCCAGGATAGTAGTCATGGGGATCAAGGCATTGCATGCTAAGACCTATGATCCTATTGATCAACGCTGGATAAATTGTGATGTGGCAGTTCAACCATAGGTATCCTCCATGGTAGCTCGCTAGGAGTAGCTTAACATAGGCATTGACTTCTTGGTGACGTCTGAAATGTGGGATCTTCGTGACATTCAACACAGTGGAATGTGCGAGGTTCATAGTCCATTGTTGAGGGATGAGCTTCGAGTTATTTCCCTTGGTTCTACTTAGGTACTTATGTGGGGCAAACATGTTGTAGACTTTACAATCTCCCAGGTTGAATTCACTGAACTTTAATGCTGCAATATTGTCTTGATCTATGCAGATTTCACATACCCCTTTTGATAGGTATGCGGTGACTAGAGTGTACTCAAAGTCTCTAATAACACTGTCTCTATTGATTGCACCGCTTAGAGGTGGTATGTAAGTAGGTAGGATGGATGGAACCAACCTAACATTGACCATATCATCTTTATGTTTGGTTCTACATTCTGCGCCATCTCGGGATGTTCCTGCTCAAGCATTCGATGGGGAGGCTTTCACTCCTCTCATTGATGATGCCTGTAAAACTAAAGACAACCCTTGTTCTGACATGAATCTTTCAGTTCTAAGGCTAGAGAGTACCTCTCTTGCAAATTCTTCGACTGCACTAAATTCGTTGGACATACGCACTCAGAAAGAACAATTAGTCGACGTTCACAATGATCTCAGATACTGTACTAGGATGACCAACCAGATTGCAATGACCACGGTATACAATTATTATTTTGTGGGATTCTAATTCTCAGTTGGAAAAAGTGTTCTTCGTGCATGGCTTGATGAACTAACTAATAAATTCGACAAAGGTCTTCTTGCAACAGGCATGAAGCTTCCATTAACGTTCATATGTCTGTTATGGTGCAGTCTAATGGTCTAGTGATGATACGTTAATGTTTTTCTGTTTGTTCAGAGTGGAAGTCGAATGGGTATATTGGTCCAATGGCTATATCGCTTTTTCATGATGATGTGCCATAGGTCGTTGTTCTGATATCTTAGTGAAGCTCCCATTCTGTAAGTTTTCTTGAGGCCCGCAACACATTTGACATTCCATATTATAGGGTTAGGGTTTTGATGTTTTTGGTTTTTTCCTATTAGTTTTTTATGCTTCATGATAAAATTATATTTTTCTTTCTTCATACTAATGTTTTTACACATGATTATAGCCAACATATCTTTCACTTCGAAGATAACCTACCACCATTCTAGCAGGTTTGTGCTCTATAATATTTTGTTATTTTATTCATTAATAGAAGTTGGGTTTCATTGTATTTATGCACTCTCTACTATATTCTTTTTTGTATCTCCTTTCATTCTCAATATAATTTTGATCAGTGTTATCAGAGTAGTCTACTCCTAGTTAGTTATCTATGCATGCTCCCGATGAGGTCAGGGTATAAAGAGTTGGGTTTTGAGCCAACTTCACCTGAAAAATTCTCTCGCTGACCAAATAAAACTACCTTGGTATAATAAAAGAGATATGATGGAGTATTATATCCTCTTAAAATATATCTTGTGGAATCCTTCATGTGACAATGGAATTAGATGATGAAAAAATTCACCCAAATCCTTCGATGACTACTGACAATAGGCAATGACTTTCAACAAGAAATGATTTTGGAGGTGTGAAACCCTTCAAGGTATAATTTAAATTTGATATGATGTTATTGGAATACCATATAGATGCAATTTCTTTGGAAAAATGGTTTAATATGTTAAAAGGGTATTACTTTGTTCAAAAAAAAATTTGCCACTGAAGAAGATCACCTTTGCTCTCCTTAAATCCGCCCCCCCCCCGCCCCCCATGTCAAATATTGATTGGAATGTTACTTGGAGAGACATAAAAAAGATAATTCTATGGAAATAAAGATAGCAACCAACTGGAAAACCTTTTTTGATTCCCTAAAGAAGGATCTCTACCTTTTCATAAACTATGATGATTGATACATGAGATGGATGACTTTGCATAAGGAAAGGGACTAGATATTGTAGTATTACATTATCATCTTCCATACCTTGTGCTCAAATTTGTGTATCAAATACTTTGAAATATACTTGGTTATTAACTAATGCAGTGGAATACATATTTACATCAAAAAATATATGGATTTATTATACATCTCTTCACTAGGATTTTCTTATGACTATGTTATCAAAATCGATCAGAAATTTAAACAACCAAATAAGAAGAATTTCGAGTCTACAAATACACAACAATAAAAGAATGGAAAATGTGTTCCAAGCTCATAGAACAAGGGAAGTATCAAGGAAGGATAAACTCAATATATCGAGTCAAACTCATATGAAAATAAGGGTGATGAGATGGCCAAGAAGTAGATTGGAAAGTGGTGCGAGTTCCACAAAATACCCTAGCACAACACCAATGAATACCTCTCAGAAAAATTATTGTTGGTCGAGATTAAAGAAAAAGAGTGCAAACAGAACTTAGACTTTGATTCAGAGTAGGATAAGGGGAAAAAAATCAATGGGGAACCTATTTCTACCATGGAAATTGCAAATATCATACCTGACAAGTCAAATGATCCTAAGAAATGGAAGCACTACTTCCATTCATAGATGTGGGAGAATAAAACCCCATTAAATTTCATTATTGACAGAGGGAGACATAAGAACCTAATATTTATAGATATCATCCAAATATTAAAGATATGGAAAATGTCACAACCCCAACCATACACTATTGGTTGGTTGAGCCATGGATGAGACCTTCACATCATCCAATAGTGTTACATGTCCTACATAATCAACCCTTCAAATATGAGGTATTATGTGATGTATCACCACTTGAAGTTTGTGATGTTATTTTAGGATAATCCTATATGTGGAAATTCCATGTTTTTTATGAGTCTCGACCCCATAGTGTCATTATCAATCTGGGGGGTTATCCATAGTAGGTACCCGAGGTAGTTATGACTACTACGAGTTCATTGATCTTCACAAAATAGTTCTGAAAATTAATCTTATATATTCTAAACTTTTTCCTCTTCATGGTTCATTCAGAAGGGGAACGAAAGGTCACTTTGACCATTACAGATTCAACATAGGGTATCTCTACATAATAGAAATAGGTGGACAAGTTTGTAGAGGAATACGTAGACCTCTTCACCTCACCTATAGAGATACCTATTCACTGTGAGGTCAAACATCACATTGATTTTATACCCGGTGCTCCCGTTCCTAATCTTTTGATATATATATGTTCCTTTTTTATAATTAATAAATAAAGAATAAAATTCTTTACCTCATCAATAGTCAACCAAGCTCCTCACTTCTAGGAGATTAATTGTGTTGGTGCA
The DNA here is from genome assembly GCA_900067695.1 of Picea abies. Lineage (NCBI taxonomy): Eukaryota > Viridiplantae > Streptophyta > Pinopsida > Pinales > Pinaceae > Picea > Picea abies. Next base: position 7,617 of record CBVK0100407666.1, on the reverse strand, counting down.
AAATAGGGATGAAACATGGAATATCTATATTTATTATAGACCCATGAATAATATCACTGTCAAGAACTGATACCTAACCCCTCATATTGGAAATATTCTTGCATAATTCAAGAGTTCCAATTTATTTAGCAAGATCGATTTGAAGTCGAGCTATCATCATTTTCGGTAGAATCAACTAATGTATTGAAGACAACTTAAAATATAAATAATCCCTCTTATATTGGTTATTCATGCATTTTTTCTTCACTAATGGTCCAATGACATTCAAGAGGATGATGGATGAAATATTTTTTATTTTCACATACTCTTTCATGATGATGTTGGACACCCTGACTACATTGAGAGGGGTGAGAGGTGAATGAGTGTAGGTATATTTCTACACTTCTTTCAAAAATTTAGTTAGAAACCAATTCAAACATATTATTCATTTTTACTTAGCTACTTCCATGTATCAACAACATTCATGAATAATAAATAACATTAACCATCACAATAATGAACACAAGGAACACTAAATATATGTGTAATTTTTTATTTATTTTTTGTTACATGAGACTACAATCTCAAGGCTATATCAACACAAAATGAAAAGAGAACCAACTCAAAGATATCACCAACGCTCAATGAAATATCCATCCTGCAGATCTCAACACCAACTAAGAAGATATATCCAACCCTCAAGTACAAGACCTAGCTTGTAGACAGAAAAAAAAAATTGTCAACAGGTATGTGACATGTCTATACTGTAGCACGTGTATGTACATGGCCTGTCTATACTGCAACACACGTTTGTACATGACCTCCTCCACTTTCATCTTGCATACACCTTTAGAAGTCTAGGGTTTCTAAAACTGAAAACAATTTCTTCCATTCAAACCCTTGTTGCCTCTCTCACAACCACGTGTAACTTGTAATGAAACCAACATGTCACTTCCCAAACTATTCCATCATCAACTAAAAAAAAATCTATACCATCCAATAACCTATGCATGTTTCTCATGCATGCACCATCACAGAACATAGATCTCCCTCAACCATATTAGAACAAAATCACTCAACCAACTAGCCAACATATACCAGATACAAACATCATAACAACCATACAAAGAATGATTCAAGCATTCACCATACCATGATTAAATCCAAGCATCAAGACAACATATAACCATACTAGATATTTTATAACAAATCTGATCCTATAGAATGATATTTTGGGAACTTGCTTCATACTTCGAGAACATGGTACTAGCATCTACTCAAGCGTTTCTTATCCTTTTCAAATATACACACCCTGGACCACTACATCACTCTTACATCTTTATAAAACTGGGGTTTTTTGAACATCCAAAACTTTCATCATCAAACTTCCTTGCTACCTCATATTTTTGGAATTTTTGATGTGTCAATGAGTACCTACAATGAATCTTTCACCAAAAATAGATCTTCAATATTCTCAAGAGATTCCTTCACATAAGAGGCCCTTTCTCTCTTATTTATACTTCTCCAAGTAGCTTCTTTTAGGGATTATTATCTTCATGAATCATGTACATCTTGTGCCATACCATGATATCCTGAATCATGTACATCTTGTGCCATACCATGAATCAAGTATATCCTAGTCCAAGTAGTCTCCACTTCTAGTTGAAATTAATTTATTTTTAATGGTTTTTTTGTTGTAACCACTTAACCCATGACTAACCACTTTGATTGGTCAACTTCTTCTAGGAACTTCTATATTAATTTTACTTCTTTGACCTTGTAGGGGATTCTAGACAACTCATGAGGTTCTCCAACTTCACAAGGCCATAAATCTCTAACCGTGAGGAGTTATGTGATGTTCCACATATCCCTAGAAATTGCATGACATGTAATATCCATCCATGATAGTTTCAGTTGAAAATCCATTGATCTTCACTATATTATTCATTAACAAAAATTGGGTTCTTTAACCACACTCTTAGAACTACTCAACCACTCAACCATTTGGACTTCATAAAGTGTCTTCCCATGAGGGATTTCACCATAAGGGGACCACTTTGGAGTTCATCCATTTGGTACTTCCTATCAACCATGACATGAAATCAATGATACAACACTAATACACCACATCACTATGACCCGACATGGCATCAACCCTTTGACATCACTTACATCAATGATAACATAATCCAACAAGAAGATCACTATGAAAATACTTGAAATCAACCCTTTGAAATCAATGAGAACATAGTACAACAATATCCCCCTTTGGCATTGATCGAAAAAACAACATTGATGTCAATACCAATCATTTATGGCAACATGTAGACATGGAAATGCTCCTCATCAATGTTCATATGACCACATCAATGTGACTATCTCTCCCCCTTTGACATCAATGGAAAAGGATATATATCTTTGGGGATGCTCCCCCTGATTGAACTATCCCTAAGGCTACTCCCCTTATCTACACTGTCTTGTGGGATTCTCTCCATGCCTATGATGAATCTCTCCCCTTTTTAAAAAGGATATCACTCTGATGCAATGCTAGTAACATGGATTCCAATCATCCCTATCATCTCTCCACCTAGAATCATACATATGTAACCAATCATGGGAATAAAAATAACTCCCCATGTGGGTATATCTCACCCTATCTTCTCTACAATATTATGAACAATATGCTACCACTACAATCTACTTATGTTCCAAATTTTGTTGCTCAACCAGAACATAGATAAAATTCTCAAGAACGATCTTCTCTTCCTATGACAATTCTTAGACCTGTTCATGCATCAACCATCTAAACTCGTGCCACACCATGCAAAAAGTGTTTGTGAATCATGCATACTATATCACGCATAAACCATGAATCAAAAGATAGTTAAATAATGAATCATGAACCATGTACATCCTGTGCCATACCATGTGCCAACCATGCACATCAACACAATATCATATGCCATAATGAAGTGCATTAGTCATATGCTAAGAATATGTGGCAAATTTGTACCAACCATATGCATCTAGAAACATGCCAACGATGTACCTTAAACAAGTGTCATACCACTCATGATATGCCTCTACCATGAACCAAGTGACACTAACAATGTGTCAAGAAATGTATCTCAAACATCAAGCATTAATAAATGTATCAACCAAGTCCCATAAAAAATATCTCAACTATATCATCCCATACATAAAGTACCAAAAGATAAGCTAAACATGTAATACCAATTGTGTATTTTAACCAAGTATTGTCAGCCACAATCATATTCCAACTACAAGTGCACCAATCATACATAAAACATGTATTACTAGCTGTCCCACACCATGTGCATCAACCATGCACCAAACTCATGTTCCAAGGATGTTCCTAGGAAGTTCCTCTAACAAACAACTAGGTTTGTACCAATCATGCATCAATTGTAGATCATGATATGACTCATCAATGATGTACAACATTACCATCTCATCAAATAATAAGCTACATGTATAAATATGTAGCTCAACCATATTCCAAATAAATACACCAAGACATCCAACAAATATACTTTTAACAATAAATCACAATATGTATCAATGGAGCTCACATATCTACTAGCCAAGTACTACAACAGATCTTTCTCAAAAACCATTTTCTACAACAAGTACAAAGAAACCAATAGTACTTCTAAACATGTACCAATAGTGTCCCTCAATATATCAATGATATATCTCTATCTATCATCACATAATAATGATATATCTCATAAAGAAAGTTATGCAACATCACTGATAAAGTGCTTAACATAACCAACATTGTACTTCAACAAAAAATCCCTCAATCCACACTCTAGGGTTAGTACCATGCATCCAAGAAAGGCATCAAGCATATGATCCAAAACCCAACCACATATTATCACAATACATTCATCAAACACACATACAAAAATGAAAACTTGAAGCATGTCATCTCAGACCCTGTAGAAACACAATTGTATCATTAAACGATGTTGTAACTCATCCATACAACCTTCTTTTTTAGGCTTTTCCCACAGGTACATGACCTATTCCTCAATCATCTCACATATATACATGAATTTGTTTTAGATATCCCATGTATATACATGATTTTTCCCACAGGAGCCTATGTATGCCTCAGAAAATGTAAATCTTGAGCTTTCCTCATGGCTTCCATTTTGTTCTGGTTGTTCAATTTTCTTCATCCACTTTTAAGAGTGTCCCAACTTATCAGGACTTGAACTATGAGCTTCCATATTTTCAACTTTGTCTTCTTCCTAGTTTCATGTACTCTTCTTTCCATATTATATGAAGCACTCCTCATTGAATTTCTCCTTGAATTCCAACAATCTTGATGTTTGTGGCCAAACCCACTACAGTTGTAACATCTCATCGTGTGACAATGTGCAACAATGTGCCCCACTTGATTATATCTCCAACATCTTAGAATTTTATGAAATATTCCAATATATTTTCTTGCATGATGTTTACAATCCAAATATCTGTGATCCAGATGTATTTTCGTGGGCTCCCACCTATTCCAACTGGCTCGTTTTTGCATCTTTCCAGTTTGGTATTTTTTTCGTAGTTTTCACGTCTATGACTTCCGAGGTTGTTTTGAGGCCCTAAAAAAAGGTTTTAGGGATTGATACAATCAACATTTGTAGGTATCTCCACAGGAAAAATTTGTATACCTCAGATATACCTTTCCAACGGGCTATCGTGCACATAAAACAAAGAATGTATGCTAAAGTTACAACCCCGAGAAGTTGATGTACTAACTTACCCAGACGAGGCCCACATGACTTTTGGCACTTCATCTCCTACGGTTAGGTTTTTGGATGTCTAGGGTTTTTTAAATTCCTGTTTATTGTAAAAATGCCTTGAGATCCTCATTGTAATCATGTTCTAGCGAATGAGTGCAACTGTCACATATCTTCTGAGAGATAAGACTCCACCATTCTAGCAAGCTTGTTTTCCACTGCATTTTACAGTTTCAGCTTATTTCCTTATTGAATAGAAACCAATTTCATTGTATATATATTATTCTATGATAAGCATCTTTTGATAATAATTTGTACTCATTTCATTCTACTCATAAAATCCAGATCAGTGGTATTAGAGTGGTCTGCTCCTTATCGTTCTTAATGCATGTCCCCAACGAGGTCAGGGTACAAATAATTGGTTCTTGAGCTTGTTTCTATTGAGGAAAAAGCATCTTGCACGCCCAAGTGACCTCTCATGGAAGGATAAAAGAAAGATGATGGGACACAATATCCCTTATGCAATAGAGGAATGAGATGATGGATAATTTTGTGCAAATCCTTGGGCAGTTACTAACAAATGACACATCTTCCTCAAATGGAGGCAACTCCCCCTTCAAGGTACAAATCAACTTTGATATTCCTATATTTTAAGGATAGATAGACATAGATGTTGTATACATATAGTTGAATCTACTAGAAGGGTAGGTCTCTATCCATAACTTCTCGAATATAGAAAAGATTCTTTTTGTGCTCCTCAAATTCGTTCCCCATGTCAAAGATTAGTGGGAAAATTTCTATGAGAAGAAGGAAATAGAGGAACCCTCATTATTTACAGTCGTGCAAACCCTAGAGTTCTTTAGAGATTATATTAAGGAACAATACTACTGTGTGGGAAGTTATGATGACCTGTATACAAAATGGACCACACTACGGCAAGAAAGAGACCAAGCAGTGCCCAAGTTCACAAATATCTTCCATATCTTGTGCACCAAGATAGGTATCAAAATTTCAGAGGAACACATGATGCTTAAGTATCATGGCAGTCTGCATAGATCCATGCCAAAATGGATTTTATGGACATCTCATCCTTGGGTGTGGCCTACAGATATGCTGTCAAAATTGAGTAGAAGCTCAAACAAAAGACGTAGAAATTTGGGCCTGGGAACCCTTCACAACAAAATCCAGGAAAGGGCAACCCCAATCTATAGAAAAAAAGATAGAACAAATACAGACCGGCTCAGTACAGCTAGTCCATGCCACAAGCAAAAAAGGACACTGGAAAGAGAAAGAAATATATCAAGAAATGGTGCGACTTCCATAAGATCCCCTGGAATAACACTATTGATTTTCACTAAAATAAGTCGTTGGTGGCTGAGGTGAAATCCTCTGAGTCATATGCGGGTTCTGACTCTAAGTCATAACTATAAAGGGGGAGACAGATCATTGATGTAGAACGTAGTGCTATAGTTGTTATTACCAAGCTCCAACCTGGTGAACCAGATGAGACAGAGGAATGCGAGCTCCTTTTTCATTCATAGATGTGGGTGAAGGGTACCCCAATGCACTTCATCATTGAAAGAGGTAGCCAAAATAACCTCATCTTAGCAAAAAATTTTAAGCAACTCGCCCTGCCAACAACACCACACCCACAACCCTACACCATCAGATGGCTCTACCAAGGAAGATACATCCGCATCAACCAACAATGTCACATGTCATATGACATCAAGCCCTTCAAGGACAATGTATTGTGTGATGTTTCCCCTCTTGAATTTTGTAATGTTATTTTGATCCAACCATATTCATGGAAACTCCATGTTGTATATGATTCTAGGCCTTGCAGTGTTATTATTACTTAGAACAATAAATTGTACAGTATACCGGAGGTAGCCCCACCTAGTGTTATTTCCTTGATCTCTCCCAAGAAATGTAGTAAGGTCATCACTCATATGGGGAAGTTTGTTTTCTTCATGATACTTTCTCAAAATGAGAAAAATATCACAATCACATACAAAGTATTTGCAACCGACCTATCCACACAATAGAAGCAAGTGTATAAGGTCATGGAAGCATACTCAGATATTTTCTCCTCACCTATCGGGGTACCTTTGCATTGTCAAGTCAAGCACCCCATCGATTTGACCCTCGACGCATTGCTACCCAATGGGCTAGTCTATCGCCACTCTCTTTTAGAGAATGAGGAGATTAATTGACAGATCCAAGAACTACTCCACAAGGGGCATATCCATCCCATATCATTACCTTGCGGGAGCCCACTTGTGTTGGTACAAAAGAAATATGTAACCTAGTGACTCTTCATTGATTACTGGGCCCTAAATAAAATCACAGTCAGAAACTGGTACCTAATTCCATGAATCGACAACCGCCTTGATAAGCTCATGGTGGCCAAATACTTCATTAATATTGATCTAAAGTTTTTCTACCACCAGGTCCCAATAGAATAGAAAAATGTATGGAATACCACCTTCAAGTCAAAGGAAGGTCTTTTCGAATGGTTTGTCATGGCCCTTGGATTGAAAAATGCTCCGTCCACTTTCATGAGGATGATTGTCGATATCTTGTGACCATTCACCAATAATTTTGTAGTGGTGTATATGGATGACATTTTCATTTACAAAAAGACTTGGGAAGAACAATTGCAACATATTCAATAGGGTCTACACATCCTCCAACAACACAAGCTATATGAAAACTTGGAAAAGTGATCCCTTGGCATGGACATGGTCCATTACCTGGGCTACATTGTTGATCAACATGGTGTACATGTGGATCCAGCGAAGATCCAAGTCATCCATGATTGGCCAGCCCCAACCACACTCACTGAGCTTCGGATCTTCTTGGGCCTTGC
>CBVK0100407581.1:0-10754 GCA_900067695.1 Picea abies | reverse complement strand
CATCTTCAATTGCTAGCCATAAAATTATAATTTATAATTAAAAGATCATTAAATATATCAATTTATAATAGATGTAGACCTATATTATACCTTTCTACTATGTTACTGAATCTAGAAGTGCATAGAAGCCACTTAATAATGGGGTTTTCAACTATCCAACACTCACATCAGATCGTTCCGTATCCATTACATCCAGCACTCAAATCACGGTTAGAAGAATTATTCAAATGGTACTGCAATTTTGAGCATTTTGATAAATTCAGAATGTCCAAAGTTTTAGATTACAAATTTTCAATGTGTTTTCTTTGCCTTAACATTAGTTTTGGGTATTGACTAGTTAACTAGTTGTTCAGTACAATATAAATTTATATGAATTGTTATTTTTTGTTGGTGCAGAATTTATTTTTAAATGCAAAAATAAATTCAACATGTTGAAAAAAATCTTCAATTTATAGAATCTTTAACCTACAGCATAGTTTTTCTTTAAATTTAAACTGTATAGACAAAGCTAAAAATAGTAATACTTATTTTTCTTATTTAAAAAAAAAAAAACATTTTTTTCTAATTACTATTGATCAATTACTTCAACCCCTTATTTCTCTAAATGTTGGGAGCATTTAACTTGTGAGTACAACCACCCCATCTCTGGCCCAAACATCCAATCCGTATGCATGGCGGCATGAAGATACCAATTGCGATGCCCTGAAATCCAGGCCGAACACGTGACACGCTCCGGTAGATTCTTCCAGATGTAGAGCTGCAAGTACTGGTGGCGGTAATAGGGAAATCCTATAAATACATCACCACTGGGTCTTTCTAGCTAAATTTGAGTGGATTTTGGCGGAGGTCTCTTTTCTAACAGACCACCAAAATTTGTAAGGGATTTGCCTCCAGCTGGTTCCATATCAAATATCAAATCCATCCAATTTTGGATTTTGGGCTGGGACAACGCTACTGTTGTGGCTGTTTATATTATGAATTAATAAGTTAACCAATTAAATTTAACTTTTTATTTTTTTTTAAATTACAAAATCAATTAATTTATTTTAAAATTTCATCTAAACCAATAAATCAAAATTCAACCATATATTCTAAATCAATAAAACAAAATTCAGAAATTCAATAATAAAAATAAAGTGACAGACCATATGCGAAGGTTTATTTATTTTACTTATATTTAAGCTCCACGTTTTACAAACGGGCCTACAGCTATACTCTTGGATGTGTATATATATTGCTATCCCAGACTAACATTTTTACTCCGTAGCAATTTACATTTACTGTCCAAAGCCTTGACGACTAAAATTTGCAAGGGATTCAAAATCAAATATATTCATTTGATATATTGATCCGAAGGTGCCTGTATTTTGTCTTGTATCGGATCATCATGTCAATGCCGTGCAAGTACACCCATGTGAGAGCCTCAAGGTTTGATGTAATCTGAAGAAAAACTTTGATGCAACCTCAACTAAAAATTTACAAGACTTTCCATGCCCCGTGTTATCCATGACGTTACTTTGATGACACTAGAAATAAAAACTTTCATGACGTTCGGTGCCATGCATACGTTTGATTGCTGTAGATAATTCGATTTATAAAATTATATTAATTAGTTTAAAAATTATTCTTTAATATTTTTTTATTTTAATTATAATTAGGATTTTTATTATTATTTTCTAGGAGTTTTGAAAAATATAATATTTTGATCGTACACTTCACTCATTGACTAAAAAGATAAGTTAATGACTTTTATTATTAAATATTCTATTATTTTTTAATTAAAACAATTGTTTTTTTATCTCTAAAGAAATTTAGAAAATTTGAAATTTGATTGTAGTTGAGTAATAGACCATCTAATAAACAATGAAATGGATAGACCCACAATCCAAAATTTTGATCCGAAAATGGATCATCTAAAAAATTATGAAATCCATAAACCCACAATTCAAATACCAATAAAAAGGGACAGATATGTTGTTAATCATTTTTATTTTCTTGATTCAACACATTATAATTAAGAGTTAAAGTCCCTACAACACATTATAATTATAATTAAGAGTTAAAGTCTCTATAAATAATTTTAGTTGAACATTCATTTTCAGGTTGGGGTTTCTTATTATACTTTGGCATGGTATATAGCGATCGCTAGGTCGTTGACTAACTATTAGTTGACGTTTGACTCAAACAAATTGAGCTTTATCAAAAGTATAACATGACAACTAGATTTTAATTAGTTTAAAGCATTTTTTCTGATGTTTGATTGGTGGTTCAAATGACTCTGTTATTGCACAGCTACTCAAATTTTGCACATCAATCTCAGTTTAAAGCATAGATTTGCCTCGTAATTTTTCTCCAACTGAGTAATGATGGAAAGTAATGCTGGAAATAAAGTCTAGCATTACTTGTAAACAATAAATTTTTGTTTTTCAAAGTGATATTTATACTATGAGTTTACATTGATTTTCAATTTTCCTGACAACCTGGTTGTTGTGGTTGATGTTTGAGTGGCAATGTCGTGGCCGTTTGTTGAGTGGAAATGTGGCTGGACATGGGTATAACATGCAATTTACATCGATAAGCTATTGGATATACATATTATATGCAAGAGGAGCAGAGGTGGATTTGCATACAGATCATTCACTTCTTATAGGTAAACTTAATACCCTAGTACGGGATGGGATCCCACTCTGGAATAGGATCTTAGTAAACAAGATCAATTGATTCCACTGATGCTTTCGGTGCCGCTACCTCCTCTCCTATTATATCTTCTTACACCATATCAATAGCTCTTAGTATATCCGAATAAAGGAATTGCAAAATGGATGGGGAAGAAGAAGACGAGGAGGAGGCAACTGACCAATGATTCGTCCTCTATCAAAGCATCTCACCTTCGATGGGAAACATTTGATTTGTACTCGGGTTCGAGAGGAAATAAAGAAGTAATGAATACTATTAATGTAGAGCACTATAACATGCCACAACAATCAATCTGAAAAAAAACCATTATTGACTCAGTCCCACGCTTGTTTGTATGTCTTTATAGATCTCTCAGCCTAATTAGTTACAACTATAAGTTGTCAGATACCATCATTTTATTCTATGAAAATATATGACATGCATCAGTTCTTGTTCTCTTGATTATATGCTCTCCAGTCTCAACCAAGGAATCTGAATCACCCCCTGCCAGCCTCAGCATAAGGGCCTGAGCATTCTGTAGGGAATTTTTCAAATTGCTGCAAGGAAAGGATCGATAGTGATGCAACATATTTATTTTTTATTAAGACCATTGACCTCAGATTCAATACAGATCGACACCATTAATGGATGGCCTCCTCCACAAATTAGACTCCATTGAATCTAATAGAAAGCACCATTACAGAATGTTTCCCAAGAAGAAAAGTTCATGATAGCACCAGGCTTAGAGTTGGATGAGAGATAATTACACAGATGAACTGAATCAAGGTCAATCGTAGGTGCTACCCCCGCCTTATCTAATGATGGTGAAACGGTAGCTATATTAATATTTGGATTATAGGCATGTTCCTTATGAATATTAACCTGGAACTAGGTCAACCGCTACTATTGTTGGAATTGACTTTGCAATGGTTGGTGCCTATATGCCTTTTCTTTAGGTGGATAAACTGTTTCTCGCTCTAGCTACCTTTGCATCTACTGCCTTTGATTCTGCCTAAGTTGTCTATGTTGCCTATGCTAGATATTAATCAACAAGAGTAACCAGATATGTTGTTGTAAATAGATAAACTACCTTTTTTCCTCCATCCTAGTGGGCTGTAGTTCCAATAGTAATTGTCCGGGCATCTAATGTGTTTCCCTTTGCTTAAGAGATATATATTATGGCCTTTATTTCTCCTTTCACTAAGTAGCACGCCCCATTTTGCTGTTGTGTGAACAAATTGTGCTCGTAATGCATGTTGGAAGGTGCAAGATCAATGGGTGCCTTAGCAGCGTAAATTGTTGCTCTAGCAGAAGCTGTTGCTGTCAAAATGCTACCAATGCTCTAAATTTGAAAGTCATGATAACAAATGTTGGGAAGATGACTTGCTCAGGGGAAGACACACGAAGATGAGTGTTATGCATGGAGACTATCTGGTGATGCATGGAGACCATGTGGAGCGGCCAACATGCATGTAAACTAGATGTAAACTAGGTGGAATGACCATTGATACTTGCACATAAATTCACAAAACATTATTAATAATAGCATATGCCTGGAAAAATGTAAGCATTTGAAAAAGTGAAAAAGTTTGATAACTCACTACCTACTAATTTAATTTTTGCTACATTAAATAACCTTCTAAATTAATTCTCATAATTCTCATAATTCTCGAACTAGTGTAACATCCCGCGCCACATTTTCTTAATCCTAAATGCAGGATCTGCAGAAAGGTTTGATAGGCATAGTACTGGTAACAATTTGGATGTTGTCATTCTATGAGTCTTCTCTGCTCAATCAAACGGCTACCTAGAGAGCAATTGACTTTAGAATGGGATGGTATGTATCTATGTGCATCTTTCCATAAATCTATTTTAATACTCTAGAATCCACTCTTAATACAATATACACGCTATGAATTGCGTTACTAATATTTTTGTTGTTGGTATTTGGATTAAAAAAGGTTTCTAGAGCCACTAACATCTGGGAAGTACCATGATTCTATGAGAACGTTTGTGGGAACACGCTTGCCACACTTTAATATTCAAGAGGGCAAAGACTTGAAAGACTCATTCGATTTTCTGGGTTGTAACTATTACACAACACAATTCACAGTCAACAATCCTCATCCACGTCTTCTTCATATAGATTATGTTATGGATACCCAAGCTAATGTATCTTGTAAGATTGTAGGCCATCCATTTCAATACAACTTCCAAATTTTTATTTGTATTTCACCCAAATCAATTTGGATTATGAAATATGTATTGCTAATGTATCTTGTAAGATTGTAGGCCATCCATTTCAATACAACTTCCAAATTTTTATTTGTATTTCACCCAAATCAATTTGGATTATGAAATATGTATTCAGCAAATCCTTTTTCTTATACTTGGGCTCTCTATACCCACAATGAAAACATATTCAACAAGTCATATTTGAATCCTATTTCCTTGATTTATAATGTTTTATATTTTGATATCTAAATTTTTATGTTTTTCCTGCTGGTGTTTCCGATGAAGTAAATGAAATTTTCGTTGGATCAGACGTAAGGTAATATTTAAGCTTTCTCATTTAAGGATTACTCCAACGACATGAATTTGATTTATGAATATTATGACCATCCTTTTGCAGGTAGGTGTCTCTGATTTCAGGACTTATCCTGCTAGATTAAGGGAAGTCTTAAACTATACAAAGCATTGTTATAACAACCCTCCCATATACATCAATGAAACTGGTAGCTTATTAGTTTAAAGAAAAGCATAGGTTTTCCTGGTAATTTTTCCCCAACTGAGTAATGCTGGAAATAAAGTCTAGCATTACTTATAAACAATAAATTTGGGTTGTTGTTTAAGTGGCAATGTGGTGGTCTCCATGCTGGACATGAGTATAATATGCACAAATTTGTTGTGCTTTCCTCACATACAAAAACATCTACGTTTAGTTATTTTTTTAGCAAACCGTATGCAAAGTTGTTCTTAAATTTCCTCACATACAAAAATATCTACTTTTAGTTATTTTTTAGTAATACCGTAATGAACACATCTTGATGTAGGGTAGGTATAGTCTAAGAGTCCGGGTTTTGAATCTCCCTGTATCTTTGTTTTTCCTTTTGCCATTTAGTTTTCCCCATGAATTTATACTGGTTATAGTTGTGAAAGTATCAATATAATTAGAATTTGTAGGAACATAAACAAGGGCCCAACAATGAAGAATCAAATCGATATTTCATAGTCAATTTGACATTTTCGGGGAACAATGTTATGAGATTAGTAAGGCTACTCCTCTGTTCCAATCTACAACACAATTTTACCATTACTAATACTTTGGATGCATATCCCGCCGAAACGTCATGTCCACGAAATTTCAAAATACGATTTATCATTTTACATGTTACACAACCACGAAATTTCAAAATACGATTTATCATTTTACATGTTACACAATTCTCTATATTTTGCCAAAGTCGATAGAGTCGTACTCACCGCAAAACTGTGTCAAAAACTGCTACAATTATTATTTTATTATACTTGCATAGGGGCAGGTATACGTTGCCATGCAGCCTTGTTAGTATAACAATGAATTTTCGTTGGGGATTCTTATTAGTATAACAATTCATTTTGGTTGAACATGGGCTTATCATTGGTACATCAATGAGATATTTTATTGCATATGGTTTTATTACCCTATTTTTGGTTTTGTGATTAGGATTTTAGTTGCTTTTTTTATGCTTAATTTATTTGGTGTTGGGAGTTTGAAGATTCACAATATCCATTTATGGGAGATGGGTTCCATGGATAGCTTAGTTTGTGAAGTAGTTTAGTTGGTGAAGGGAACCATATTCTGAGTGAAACTAAGGGACTAGGAGCTATCATTGTTCACTATTACTACCGAAACAAAGGTTGTCCCCTATGCAAATTATCAAATCTCATGTTTGAAATAGGAGGTGCAAGTTATACTAGGTATTAAATGTTTAATGTAAATGGGAAATTTTATCTTATAAATATATTTAATGGAAAGAAGAATGAAAACAAAAAACACCCATAGAAAATAAAATTAAGTATCAATATGCAATTTACACTCCTAACCAAATGGATATGTACTATATACATTACCCCCAAATTCTAGTAATAAAAAAAACATAATAAGACTTCACACCTTTGTAAAGTTGCTTATTCTCCTTGGCTTGCCAAAATGTTTCCCACCTTCAAATATTGCAAACAATTATGCAGTCCTCTTTCTACTTCTATCTCTATTAGGACATCTTCCCATTTTGGCTCTTCATGGCTAAAGAGAAGCTTCATAACCTTAACGCTCCCATAAACTATTTGATAAGTTTCTTATATGTGGGGAAAAACACTGGAACCACTAAATGTGAAAATGCGTAAATTTAAATATATTTTAAATACTTAAGTTGACATCAAATAAGTGAGGAGTTAAATTTTCTCTAAATTATATATATATATATATATATATATATATGTTAAATCAATTTGTTAACCCATATACATATACTTCTTAAATCTATAAATATAGGATATGGATAAATGGGGACGCAGTGGTTCAAGGTAGTGGGGATTTAAATGACATCATGTACATTTTCCTTCATAAGAAGGTGAAGGTGAAGGTGAAGGTGAAGGTGAAGGTGAAGGTGAAGGTGATTGGTGAATTTAGAGGGTGGTATCATTTCTAAAAATCTCATATTAATTTTATTCATGAAGAGAAAGGAAAAGGAAGGATGGATTTTATTAATGAAGAGAAGGGAAAAGAAAGGATGGGTGACAACTTAAAATATATTTTTAATTTTTACTGGATTTACCAATTTTTATCTATTAATATTATTATCATTATAAAATGAAATATAATGTTTTTTTTTCTATGTTTGCAAATCTATCAATACTCCATATATTGAACTTAGATTAATTAATGAAAATATAATATATTTAATATTTATCATATGTAAAAACAAATATTCAAATAACCTTAATTATCTATAAAAGTTTATAAATTATAGATACACAAATCCCATATATATATATATATATATAATTTATTTATTTAAATAAAATAATATTATTTTTTTTTATTTCATTGATTTATCTATATAAAAACTCAAAGTGTTAAGAGTTAATTCATAAACAAAACAACTTACATAAACCAATTTCCAGGCGAGATACTAATGTTTTGAGTGAGATGGTGCATTTGATTATTAAAAGACAAATTATAGCGGTGGAATTGTTCCATTGACAATTTTCCTTGCATGAATGTTCAATAATAACAAAAAAATGCACATAAGGCATCCCACTTAATTAGAATACCAAACTCCTCATATTGATAATGGGGTTGCATGTATGTGCTACTAAAACATGGAATGTGGGAGAATGTATCCCAAATGCTGGGCCATTTCCCACCCCCACGGGCAACTCCTTCGACCTGTAAAACAATTCGAATTTACTTAAGACCAAAATATGAGATGGAAAACAAACGAGGTCTAATTACTACAAACCGAATTCATGAAATCTTATTTTGACAATGGGAAATCATGGGTTCACGGAATACATGTTTGGTCACCCACAACCCTCATAATCGGAACGTAAAACCATGAAATACGAATAGTTGCAGGACTTAGGGCTGAACTAAATCCTAGTCCAATATCTGTCTGGTGGGGTTGATAATCCGAAAAATATGGGAAAAGAGACATGGCAAGCGAAGGCAAGGGGATCTCAGATCCAAAAATACATATACGTTGCAGAATCGAGAGGGCAGACCCTGCAGGACAATGCATACCATAAAACCCAGGCACAATAGTAGGGGCATTGTTCCGGGATCTGTTTGGAAATGCATAAGTAGTGGGCACAATAGCTCTTCTGCTAGCTTGAATTTGTGCTCACTTGGCCTGGTGTTGTTATTTCCTGTGAGAATTTTGATGTCTTCCCAGTGCCTGAGAATTGGAGAAGTCTCTGCAGTAGAATTGCCACTCACACTTTCGATTATAGAAACCTGAATTGTTATCTTCATTAGCCTTCGCATGATCATGCGTTATCGGTTCTCAGTTACCGTTGACGTTTGTCTCATTCCAAATACAAACAATTTAACCGACTTCTCTCAAACAAATTAACCGACTTCTCTCATTTTCTATTAGTGACACTCTCACTACATCGATCTTTTCACTTTTCACCATGGTGATCACTGTGATTAGCCCTTTCACGGATGTGTTGTTCCAACCCAACACTGAAAATCGTCTACAAGGTTGTAGGCACCACTGTGTCTTTTCTTTTATTGTTTTCGAACGAAATGGATCCAAGATGATTACTACAATCTTCTTGGGCCACCTTCTCTCCCATTGACGTCTCACTGGGGTGCTGCAAAGAACTAAAATTTTCATTTAGGTATCATGGAAACAAAGGAGTATTATTCTATTTCTTCTCTCGTCCTTTCAACAGGGCACATGTGCTTTTGCTTTCATCTCTATCCTGACATGCATGGGGCCATCGTGGAGAAGTAGGAGCTTCATCCCTTTGTCGCCTAGACAGCATGGTACTAATCTCCAAAAAGAGAAGGCGCCAATGATACTAATCTCTTACCTGCCTCCTTTCTCTTGAACGAGCTGCAGATTCTTGACTCTTGATAACACACTTCTGGCACCTCTCCATGATATGATCTTCTATACACTCACACCCTCGTTTCTTCTAGACAAGGTGTTTGGAGCTTGAAGATGTGGCCATGAGAGGGATATCATTATTATTGTTTTCCTGAGCGGATAATTCCCCAAATTGTTGGTGTTGGTTGTGAAATTGCAGCCATTCTGGATGATGTAGGTTTTGACCTACAAGAGCATAATCCATTGCACATAAAGTCAAGCTACCATTGTTTCTGCAATTTAGGCCATTCTCCTCCTATTTTTCATCTTCATCCTCCTCCTTCCCAATGCCCGTCTGTGCAAGAAAATCCTCCATCATCATGGCCTGAGTACTTCCCCCAGCTGCAACGATCACATGGCGCTGCATGGCACAAGGTGGGGAGTTGAGAAGGTCATTCTCCATGTCACTCTTTCCTGCATCGCCGCCACAATGAAGCTTCTCCAACCTCTTTTCTAGGGGTTACAAGAATCAGAATTTAGAAGGGGTGACCCCAAACCTGCAAACGAAAGGGGAATTGTAATGTCCACGACCGTCAACCCCACGGTCGGGCAAAAGCTACTACACAGAAACATTCTCATACTTATATGATATGCATTTAAATGAAATTAAATGGATTAACAGAGTAAACATACAATTACGACTAACATACAGAATAATTCAATCAACAGTAAACATCATCGCAACGGAATACATGATAATATTGTAAGCATCATAGACATGCATTTAAAAGCTGAATTTAAACACATGCATATACTTATCTTTGCAACTGTAGTAATTCCACCAACCACGTGAAGACATTCCACGAACCTCCTAGCCTTAGACCCCGCTGCTCATCACTCTCAATAGTGGGTCACCCTTGAGATGGGACCAAGCTCCACCCAAGGCAAGGGAATCCTAGACTAGGTTGAGGTTACAGGAAAACTGGAAAGAATAACCTGAAAGATTCTTCCTAGGATCCCTTCTTACGCCCACTACTCACAGAATCTCATTCCCCACATGCCTATTCTGCCTGGGAGTATACACCTTCACACATTCCCCACATGCCTATTCTGCCTGGGAGTATACACCTTCACAAGCACAATCCATCAGTACTTAACCTCCCTCTTTGGGTCTTAGCAATAGGACGGATCAGGAAGTTGTTGGACTCTCTCTGGGAGAAAACCCCTTGCCAGTAGACTTCTTCACCTAGAAAGAGCTTCTCATAGGCCTAACAGCATGCTTCTTCCACCACAGCCTACCAACCTGACTCTCTCACCAGTTTCCAATTCAGTTCCCTTAAGTTCAGGATAACAAAAACAACAACATCTTTTGGCTAGCTCACGGTTGACAGCAGCAACAGGAAAAATAGGGTGTGGAAACAAGAAATGGTAACAGGCCACTAAAACACAACATTGTTCAGGTAACACTCGTTTGCAGGATGTGTGACAAGCAATCCACGC